>OX596075.1:139591994-139699494 GCA_951394005.1 Protophormia terraenovae
AAAATAACGGTATTCAAATACCGCTTCCTCTGTAACGGTATTTTAATTATTATAAGAATAATATCATTTATTGAGGAAATAAGAAATATGAAATTAGTTTAAAATTAGTAACCGGTATATCGTTTGCAATGAATATATTTAAAGAGGTTTAAATGTTCAAATGCCCTAAACTAAGAGCGATTTTTTTTTTAGTTTTTTTTTATATAAAATGTCTAAATGCGAGCACAACTTAAGATAAGCTTTCTTTAGTTTATCATATTGCGGAGTTTTATAGCTTCCTTCAAAGTTTTCAGAGACTTCGATGAACGTTGCCCAAGCTTCTATTTCTACATCTATTAATGTTGGAATTAATGACAGGTTCTTGGTTAACTGTTTGATATTTGCTTCTTTGAAGATTCTCTCCTTAATTTCGGTTTCTCTAAAAGAACGAAAAATTTCCTTCAGAAAATTGCAGCTTGGGCAATCTTCGATTAAAGCAGTAACACTGAATTTGACGATCATACATTTTTCTCCTGAGCGACTTTAGAGTTTGAAAAAATAAATTGAATACCGATACCTGTTTCGTTTCGGTTTCCAACTTTTATTATTATTAATTTTTATTTTTTCAATAAATTGATATTATAATAAATTATCCAATGAATTAAAATTCTGATTATATTTCATATGAAAAATAACCTAATTTTTTAAGTGATTTTTTATAATTTTTGAATTATATTCCTTTCCAAATTTTTGGGTGATTTTTTTTTTTTTTGAAACGCTATTCTTGTACTAAGAAAAATGTAATGATACCCAATTAAAAGTGTTTATTTATACTTTTGACACAAATAAAACTTAAATTTGAGCTTTTATCCACTTTGGAATAATTTGTGATTTTGTTTCAAAAACTCACTTTTTAATTTGGATACATATCAATCTACGTGCTACATAGAGGTTTTCAGTTAATTGCAAAATGTACAGTATTATTACGCATTGGAGATCTACTAAAACCTGATTTATTTGGAGCATAAAAAGTCGTTAAATGGTTTAATTATAGCGAAAACATATGTCAACATTTTTATTATCAAAATTTGGGAACGTACAACCCATATGCCACATTGACTGATCGCCAGACATAAACAAATAAATTAATAACTTGACAATCTTTACCATCACTCAATTTTAGTTAGTTCTTGTTAAATTTATTGGTACAAATTGAGTATAATATTTTTAAATAGTATCATTTAGAAACTATCTGTAATATACCAGCAAATAACCAACAAAAGTATATTAACTCAGAAAAATTTATCTGCAGGAGGTTTTAGACAATGCTTTATATTTCATTGTATAACTTGTATAATCAATCAGTCAAATATACAACCAGTTAGAACTAACTACTTTTTTCTATTTAATAGACAAATTTATTGCAAATTTAAAAGCAAAATAAAAAGGCTAGATTTATCCTTAAAAAAGCTAAACTGGTGGCAAAATTAGGAAACACACTTTATGTTTTTACTAAGTAATATGACTTAATTTATCTATGTAAGGTTGCACTATACTATATACTATGCGATTTTCCATAGTATTTCTTATCTATATATATAAAAATTAATGTGTGTTTGTTTG
Organism: Protophormia terraenovae; assembly: GCA_951394005.1. Taxonomy (NCBI): domain Eukaryota; kingdom Metazoa; phylum Arthropoda; class Insecta; order Diptera; family Calliphoridae; genus Protophormia; species Protophormia terraenovae. The sequence goes on from OX596075.1 coordinate 139,593,597, forward strand.
TATGTATGTTTGTTTGAAGTCTATAGCCGCCTAAACGGCTAAACCGATTTTCTTGAATTTTTCACAGTGTGTTCCAATATGCCTGGAAGGAAAAATAGGCTACTTTTTATTTTGAAATTCCATGTGGGCGAGATGCCACGCCCACTTACTAAATAACTAAAGTAATATATCTCGGAAATTGGTAATACTAGAGTCCTCAAATTTTGCACGAACAACTTTGACACCTATATGAACATTCTGGAAAAAGTAGGCGAACTAGCAATAGGGGGTGTGGTACATCCCACGCCTAATATTGCTTGCCAATACCAAATGCCGTAAATTTAGGAAACTATTACAGTTACATTTCCCAAATTTTGTACAATAAACTTAAGTGTCAATGTGAACATTTTGTGCAAAAATGGGCGGAAAAGAAATAGTGGGCGTGTCATCTCTCATATAAAGTTAATACCAAAATTTTTATATCTAGGAAACTATAAAAGTTAGATAGCTCAAATTTTGTACGACTAGCATTAGCTTCAATATGAATATTTTGGACAAAAATTGGTACACTAGCAATAGTGGGCATGGCACCTCCCATATAAAGAAAATATTAAATTATCATATCTGAGAAAATATAACAGTTAGAGTTCTGTCAGAGCCACTTTGGTATCAATATTAATATATAAGAAAAATATGGGCAGACTAGAAGTAGGGGGCATGGTACCTCCATATGAATTTAATGCAAAAATTCGTATATCTGGGAAACTATTGGAGTTGGAATGCTCAAATTTGTATTTGATTGTATTTGTTTAAGGGAACAGATGTATTGCTGATACGTATTCCGATGACAACATCGGAAATGCCATTCGATTTCAAGCGCTTGCAATTTCCTATTCGCTTAGCATTTGCAATGACTATTAATAATGCTCAAGGTCAGTGTTTGCAAGTTTGTGGCCTAAATTTAGAAAATCCATGTTTCTCACACGGACAACTTTACGTCGCATGTTCGCGAGTGGGAAAGCCCGAAGATTTATATGTATACGCACCAGAAAGAAAAACAAAAAATATTGTGTATCCCAAGGCATTAGAATAAGAATTATTTAATAAGAAAAATGTTATATGTTAAATGCTTATATTTTATTACAATAAGGTCAAGTATGAAAACTATATATATTGTACATCAAAAAAATTTATAATAAGAACTAATTTTTAAGAAAAATTTTAATTACTAAATAAATATATTTTTTTAATCCTTTAATTACTATGTATTTCATTTCGGGGGGTGGCGAAGCACACCGGGTATTAGCTAGTTATTTCATATAGTTCACATATTTTCAGAGATGTTTTTATATGCGGTTGATCAGCTCAATTCAAATATGTTTTTTTAAGGAATACGTTGTCGTAACGATGAAGTGTAACATTTGTGTAATTTTTTGATTTTGGATTAGCTTTTGACGGTTATAGTTTTGCTTTCATTTTGGTTTAATTTTAGGGCTTGAAACAGCGCTTCAGAGTACGCACCGTACATTATGTAAAATGATGAAAAATCAAAAACTATAGAAAAATGTTTAAATTTAGAATTTTGGAACCTTCTACTGTATTAGCGGACTTGTGGGACTCCTATATAGACCAGATATAAACTTAGTTTTATAATTTAGAAAAACTAATTGTACTAACAATGTGAAAAATTGCTAAATTGCTTACCCTAATGCATCGTTGCAAAGTATATTTCGAAACGCATAAATGCGTACAGTCTTTTAAAACTTTCACGTTATTGCATCCAAAAACTACACTGGGTTCTCGACATATTTTGTTTAGTTTGAACATCAGTTCAAAAAAAGTTGTCTTTATAAACTTCAAAATTTGACCTAATGCCTTTTAGTTTTATTTGGTGTATATAAATCTGTAGTTTTTTTCCAACTTTTTGGAAATTTTTTTAACAAACTTTTTGAAAGTTTGAAAAGTTTTGAAAGTTTAAAAAAAGAGAAACATTTTTTAACCGAGCATGGAATGGTGTTTGGATTATCCTGTGGAAACAAAAACGTATTTTTCAATAATTATAGTTCAAGTTTAATTGAAAATAGCTTTCTATTTAAGAATTTAGCAAAAAATTCAAAATTTCGTTGTACACTACTTTCACAAGTGTGCTAAAACACATTAATGGTCTGGCGAATTCGAAATAGCTTTAAGTTTTTTTTAATCGATTTTCTCTTTTTATATCTTATTTGATAGATAATTATATATAGGTAACAACTTCTTAACATTTAGGTGGAAAACAACATAACCCGAAAGTTGGAAAGTTGTTGCAATCTAATACACATACATACAAAAATTCCCAAAAAGCCCTTGTTTAGAACCAAAAACAGAATTGTTTTTGGTTGTAAACAACAAAAATGCATCATTGCTGTTTTGTTTCGATTTCTATTTTTGTTTACTCTTTACCCACTACATTTAGAGTCGGTAAAAAACCAACCAATGTAGAAAAGAAAGTAAGAAAAAAAGTATAAGATCATGGTTTGTTTGTTACACCGAATTTAGACGTTGTCTTTTTCATATATGACTTTTTTAAACTTTGTTTTAAACACCCTTCATAATATCTCGAAAATTTTTGTAGCCTTTTAGAATTGTTGTTTTCCATTACATATTGTATAAATTTTTTAGATAAATCGGTCCATTTCTTTAGGAGATAATTCGTTTGATTTTCCTTTTTTCAAAATGTAAAAAAATTATAAATTAAGATATGCTTTTTTTCCATATTTTCTATAATAATATTCATGATTGAATTCAACATACTTATTTCAAATATGTACTTTGGAAATGGAATAAATACATTCAACATATTCATAATATATTTTCAAATTTCATTTTGTAAAAAATGTATAACTTGAGACACTATTTAAACAAAATATAAATTTTACAAAGTGAAAAACAACACCATTACTTTTTGCTATATTATTCGACAACCAGTATACACATCGGTTCCAAAACTATATCAAATTATTTTCATACGAGTTGCGGTAATTTAAAATTGTATACCTGTGACCTTTAATTTCAATTCTAAACCTTAAAAACGGTCTCCTGAAAAGTAATAAAAATCAATTATGTAGTTTTTATGTTTTGCCACAGATTTATATGATGACTTTCAGGCTTGCCTATTTTATTTTTTATACCTACCATCAAAAAGATGGTTAGATTCTGAGTCGATCTAGCTATGTCCGTCCGTCTGTCCGTCTGTTGAAAGCAGGATTGGGCTCGAAAGGGACAACGTAGGTGGACGAAATTTGGCACAAATATTTGTCCTATATAAGGTTTATTTGGGATTGAAAATGGGAAAAATCGGTTAATAAACAAAAAGTTATGGGCTAAAAACTAGAAACACAGGGTTTCCGTTAAATACTTTTCTGATGATATTTCTTCAATAAAAGCACGTACGACAACAAAATTTTGTACGGAAACCAAAAATGGGCATGGTCCGCCCACTTTACCGCCCACCTCCCATATAACGTAAAATTTGAAAAAGTTGATGGTGGGTATATAGATTCGGCCGGGTCGAATAGAAATATTTAAAATTTTTTTTTTTTTAAATAGTGAACCATTTTGTCTCAGAACAATGTATATTGCAATTTTTAACAAACATAATAAATCCTAAAATTGCAAATGCATTATGAATGCATTTTTAAATGATAATATTATTTTTAAATTACCACATTTATAGTGGACATATTCTTCTTAAATATGCAATTTAAATCATTAAAATTTGTTAACAACTTTTAGAGATATTGGTGTTTAAAGTTAAACACTTTTGCGATTTTTTTTTACTTTTAGAAAAATAAAAATCGCGAATAAATTCGAGAATTTTTCAAAATTCAAAAAAATAAAAATTGAGACATTTAAATGGCTCCATTGGGTATGCTTATGCCAAATATTATTAAAATCGGAAGACATAAAAAATATTCTTGGGCGTTCTTTCAATCAATAATTTCTAAATGTTGTTTTTTTATAATTTGGTTAAATTTTTTCAAAATTTTGGTTACAAAAACTGTTTTACCTTTTAGATGGTTTTTATTATATTGTTGGCAAATTTTACAACTTCTGAATATTCCATACCACCCAATATGCAGCTCGATATGACCTCAGAGTACTACAGGTCTCTATTACCCGTTGCCTCTGCCGAATTTAACGGCCATACTATCAACACTGAGGAACTTTGGGTACAGACCAAACAGATACCAGTTGCGATCAAAAGGCGTAAATGGCGATGGATTGGACATACTTTGCACACGTCACAATCCGACATTACTAGAAACCCAATAGACTGAAATCTACAGACCAGTCGTAGGCAAATTTTGGGACTCAAATTGAGCCCGCCAAGTTAAAAACAAGCGCGAATATATTCGGCCCGGCCGAATCTATATACCCACCATCAAATTTTTCAAATTTTACGTTATATGGATGCGGGCGGTAAAGTAGGCAGTAAAGTGGGCGAACCACGCCCATTTTTTGTTTCCGACTTTACATTGGTCCTTGAACTATTTGAATACAATTTCGTTGATTTTCACCTTATATGGGAGGTGGGCGGTAAAGTGGACGGACCACGCCCATTTTTGGTTTACGAGTTTATGTCGACACACGAACTATACGTACAAAATTTCGTTGTCGTACGTGCTTTTATTGAAGAAATATCAGCAGAAAAGTATTTAACGGACACCCTGTGTTTCTAGTTTTTAGCCCATAACTTTTTTGTTTATTAACCGATTTTGCCCATTTTCAATACCAAACAAACCTTATATAAGATAAATATTTGTCGTCTCCCTACGTTGCCCCGTTCGAGCTCTATCCTACTTTCAACAGACAGACGGACGGACATAGCTAGATTGACTCAGAATCTAACCAGAACCCAGAAAATATATACTTTGTGGGGTCTTAGATGATTCCTTTGACATGTTATACACGGAATGACAAAATCAATATACCCCCATCTTTTTGATGGTGGGTATAAAAAACTTATAAAAACATATCCAAAAAAGGGTCAAAATTTTACTTTGGTCCAAATATCTCTTAAAGCAAAAGAGATCTCCAAATGAGATTTTGCCGATTTTTTTAAAAATTTACAACTTCGGAGGTCCACCCCCGTACCCCCGACCAGCTAAGAACCTGTGCTCCTCCAAATCCAATACACCTCAGGATCGTCCATGCGAAATTTCATTAAAATACATCCAGTAGTTCTAAAGTTACAGAATTATTTCAAAAAAAAAAAAAAAATCGTTTTGGGACCACTGTGCCTTATTAAACTAAGTTAGCAAAAGAATAGAAAAAAAATTCTATCACCAATAATTCTTCGTAATTCTCAATTGACCGTAGTTCCATTATAAACCTCTCTTCCGAAATTCACTTTAACGCGTTAACAAAAATAAGTTTTATATAAGAAGATATCACAGCACTAATACTTTAAAACTGAATATTAAATAATAAAAATATTCTTTAAAAAGTATTTTAAATTTCTTAAGATTTAAGAATGATTTAACAAAAACCTTTAATATCAAATTGAGAAAATACTATTATTCAAATATTTGTAAACTCTTTAGTTTCAGGAATGATGACATTTTATATTAAAATGTTAAAATACATTTTGTCGAATATTTTTCTTAATTTAAAATTTTTTTATGGTTTAGAAATGATTTAAGAATAACATTTATATCAAGTTCAGAAAGTTTTATTTATCAAACGTTCTTAAATAAACTTAAAATTCAAACCCTTACAGATAGACACATAAAACTGAGGTTTCCGATCTATGTGCTCTGGTCTGTTCGAACACAGTTGGAGAAACACGTTAGATATTAAATGTTAAAAATTTCGTATTTCAAACATTTGTCTTTGTGTTTCTTGTGGACGAACAAAACTTGATTAAAGGCAAGAAAATATCTATCACTGTCGTACACATTTATGTTATTTCACCGCTCCGAATAGACTAGTGTTATTAGTTCATATATTTTTGTAATAAATTTTAAAAACCAAGTTTTTGATTTAAAAAAAAAAAAAAAAAAACGGTGTACTTTTTATTCGAAAAATTTTCTTTTTGAACATACCGGTAACACAGTCTTAAATATGAATACATAAGAACATTAAAATATATAAGAACAAGGGTGGGAAAATTGTGGCCTGCTTCCTGTGATTGTTGTTACTGCAGCAGTTGTTCACTTTTTTACTTAACCATTACATGATTTCTTGCATTTTATTTTTTATTTCTCTGAGTATGTATGAGAATATGTAGAGCAGTGTGTTGCGTCTGTGCTTCAGGTCATGAAACTTTAAAAACGTAAACAAAAGAAACGAGTCAGAACAAATTATTCACTGTATCGTTGATGGTGTTGTAACCATTGTTTTTGCTGTATTCGTTCGTATTTCATATATCGACGAAAACGACTGTGTCGACAAAGGTTATTTTCGAATGCAATTGGTTGATGTCTACAACAGCAATATTGTTTCTAGTATTGTTAACCATGTGCTTTATGTTGCACAGAGCTTTAAGATCCAGTATATTTTCTTCCAATACTGTTGGGGAACCGGAAATAGACATGTCTTTATTTTGTATATAAAGGCAGTGAACGCAACGCACAAACTAAAAAATATAAAAATTTTACTTATTTTTTTTCGCGACCTTACACCGAAAAAAATCCTAGCTAACGTACAATGTACGAAATAATTCGTGATTTTGGACCACGAAAGGATGGTGTAATATAAACGAATGCTTACGAATATATTTCTTATTATTTACGATATTTTTATAATGTTTTACGATAAAACTTTGTATTTTTTACGAATATTTTTTTTATAAATACAAAAGTAATTGTAACATATACAAAAAACTTTCATATTTTCAGTTTATAATTTCATATTAATAGAATGCGATTTTTATTAGTTTACAAAAAAATGTTTTTTTTTTTTTTAGATTTAGAATATTAATGTATATATAACGTGACCAGAGGGTTTTTGTCAAAAAGCGAGACCCTAACGACTAAAAAGCGGGATTCTGAACAAAATTTTATGGAAAAAGCGGCATTTTTAAAAGCTTTGTAAAAAAAGAGGGATTTTCTTTTTATATCTCAATTAAAATCTTAATCAGCTGTTCTATCGCAAGCACTTGGTTCACGACCCAGTTGAGAAATTGCAAATTGAGAACGACTCTTCAAAATTTTGGAACATCGAAATAAGTAAATATATCGCTACAAACTGAAACATTAAAAATTATAATTTTAACGTGTTTTTCGAAATGTTTTCAAAATATTCATAGATAAATTTCAGTTTTTGAATTTGATAGCAATAGTTTTTCTTAAATAATTCTTAGACCCGTTAACAATAAAACCAAGGTTGGTTGCCGTTACATCTAAAAAACCATTTAACTTGAATACCATCACCCCTAAAATATAGTTTTCGAAATAATTGAAAATACGGTTACCGCTAAAATATATAGCGCTAAAAATCCGTTACGTTAACTTTTCACCTTTTTGCATCGGCTGCCAACAAGTAAAACACTAATATTCATTTAAAAGAAAAAATTAAAATAAAATCATTAACACAAGGTTTTCGTAAGCACTAACTTTAAGTAAATTTAATAAAAAACATTGTTCCAGATATTTCTATAACTTTCAGTTTATACAAAAATAAAGCAAACGCACATCGTTAATATGGTTCCAGATACTTATATCCATGTTAACCTTGAGATCAAAGTTCATGTCAAAACATATTTTTGAAATGGCACATTTTGGTAAATAAAATTGATAAAAATTATTTAAATAGTCCCCATTATTTAAACATCCCGCCAAAAGCGGGATGTCCGGTCCCGTTATGTATATATATATTTTTTTAAAGTAAAAGTAAAAATCTTAAATTCATTCTTATTCAAAGTAATAATAAAAGTATGCAAGTTTTTGGACCTGAGCAGCTCAAAATGGTGAATTGGTTCCTCATTCATTTTTTAAAATTAGCCTTTTTTTCCAAATATCAACAAAAATAATTATTAATATAATATCGGATAAATCGAAATTAAATTGGGATCTGTCTTATATATTAGACTCCAAAAATAGTTTTTCGTTAAATATAATGCGGTTTGTTTTACATACAATATTTTTTTAAGATTTCTTCGTTCATTCGTTCTTTGATATTAGATTTTTAAAATAAATCTTTTTTAATTTTTGTTCTTTGGGGCTTTGAAAGTGCTCCTGATAAAGTAAGGTTGTATGTAAATTTGTGGCATATACTTTTAACAAAACAACTTAACTCAGGTTTTTAATTTTTTGTAAAAAAATCAACAATATCTATGGAAGTTTTTAATGTAATGATTAAATAATTGAAAATTATCTTATATCAAAATAGTACAGAAATACAATAAAATACCTTAGTTATTTAAATCAGAATGTTTTTTAAAATATAATTGTATGTACTATTTAAAATAAAAATGTGTAATATGTATTTCTCAAAAATAAAAATATATTACGAATTATATTTTGTTATAAAACGAAAATATTTAAATATAACGAAGGAATTTTCGTGAATTTCGTAAAATGTAAAATGCTTTACAAAATTTATTTTCGTGTAATATAAGAAATATTCTAATATTTATCGAAAGAATTGGCTACGAAATATTTTTTTGTAAAATGAGTCATAGACTTTTTTCGGTGTACCGACAGGTTTGCCTATGTATGTACATTAAATGCAAAAATAACAAAATACAAAAAAATGTAACCCAGACAGTTAAAAACATTAAAGGAAAAGGAAATTTCCCATACCACCCCCAAAATGAATTTTTTAACTAAGAAAAATTAAAAACACAGTAGAATTTACAAATGGGAAGAGAAAAAACAAGAATTCTTTTGAAAAAAAAAAAAAAATTACTTTATACAGAATAAAAGAAGAATTTATTTTAAATATAACTACTCTAAAAAGGGATAAACTATGTTTAGAAAAAAATATTCATCTTATTTTTCCTTCACAAATTCTAAAGTAAATAAATCCGTTTTCCAAATTGACACTTTCTTAATAAAATATGTAGGAGTTTTTAAGTGACTTAATAAAGTTTTAAATAACTACATAATACTACATATATTTATGCATTTTTTACAAAACGTTTTTCAATTCCCCCAATAGCGAATAGTTTTGTAATTTCATTTGTTTTTCCTCAGTTTCCAAAAGCATTTCATAAAATATGAGCTTAAGTATTACGAACGACGACGACTAAAAATTTATATTTGAATAAAAAAATTCTTTACACAAAAATTACACAAACAGATGCTTTTAAATATTACTCCCAGCAAAAAAAGAACTGAAAAAGTAATGATTTTAACATTGTGTTGTCATTGAAAGGAAGTACTTAGTGGTGAAAAAGACCTGAAGAAGTTCTTTTTGTAACCCATGATTGTCATTGGTAGAATATTCTTTTTTTATACTTTTTGTTCAGTGCTTTTAAAGTACTTCTCTTAAAACTATGTTTATACTATTTTTTAATAAAAATTCAGTTTTTTTCCCAATTAAATAACAATAAAAATGTTTTAAAATTTTTAAAATTTTAATTTTCTTAGAAATTGTTAACAATTTTTCCGCTAAAAATTCATTTATTTTCACTTTTTTTTAAGTAATTATAAAGAACTTCCAAAAAAGTTTAAAATATGCACTTTGATACACTTTTGAAGTTGTGAAAGTGTTCTTTTATGGAAGAATTTCATCATTTTTTGCTGGGACTTAAAAATGTATGCTTAATAGAAAATATTTTTTTTCTTAATAAATCCGAATCTATGCAAAACTTTGTACTAAAGATGACGATAATGGTCTTTATACGTGTCTAATATTTCGCCAGTACTTTAATATAATTTCATCATAACTGAAGAACGGTATGTACGATTGATATAAATCATACACCAAAGTATGTTTTGGTCGAATTCCATCTAGTCCACCTATTTTAGTTTAAAGAAGAAATTTTTTATTTACCCATATCTATGCATACCACTTAATTGTAGGTATGCATGGATATTTTCACTTAACTGTGAATTAAATCAAGATTTGTGCATCAATTTTGAAGAAATATGACTTACTTTTCTTTTTGAGATAAACATAATAAACTGAAAGATTGTTGATATTTTAATTTTTCATAAGAAATTTTATTTTTTTTCGGACACTAATTTGGAATGGCTACGCCACATACTCCTCAGGAGCTGTGGGGGCTCAAAGTAGAGTACCTCTGATATACAAAAATTTTAAACGTTTTTTTCGTAACTAATTTTTTGTTTCGTATCCAATTTCAAATATTTTTATATCTTATTAAAGCCCTCGATAAGACCTACAAAAAAAATGCTTACTCGGACAAAAAAAAATCTTAATTTTTGAAATTTTCAAATTCTAAAACGTCTCGGTAAAGATATTGACTTCAAATTTTCTTTATTCAATAGATAAGGAGTGCATTCAAAAAAATCTTAACATATATAAAATACAATAGTTTGGAAACGGTCAATCTTACAGTTTTTATTCTTTTTTTTTATTTAATTGATATTATTTTACAGATCACCGAAAAATATAACTTTTAAAGTTTTAACCACTACTTATGAACTCGTGGACCTTTTTTTGGTAACCCTTCCATTAAAGATTTGATAGTTGTTTCATTCACTTTTTAGAGCAGTTGCACATCTTCTTTTTAAAATCTTCGATATTTTGGGACAACTTTTTTGAGCTCTTCAATTCACTTTTCACAAGAGCCCAATATCTCTCCACTGGTCTTAGCTCCGGACAATTTTGAGAATTGAGATCTCTTGGCACAAAAACTATATTATTATTTTGATACCACTCCAGAGCTTTCTTACCGTAGTGACATGATGCCAAATCGGGCCAAAAATTTGTGAACACATTATGCTTTCTTATGAAAGGATGAAGCCATTTTTGCAAACATTTTTTGATGTATATTTCGGAACTTGTAGAGCCGACTTTAACAAAAGACTTTCTTGTTTTGCCGCAACTGCATAAAAATTGTCATACCAGGAATTTTTTAGGGGAATTTTGTCTGCTTTTGTGTTCTAAACTTATCTCCAACAATGCCTCCATTACGGAACATGAGTATTTTTGTATGAAATTTGATTGTAATTTCCGTAAATTTTCTGCAGCATTCCTGTTTGGAACTTTTTGGACTTTATATGTTTGATAACTAGATCAAAAAAAAAAAAAAAAAAGTTATGAGGCAAAACGTGTGTTAAGATATTTTCGATCGCACTCCTTAATTTGATCTTTAATTAGTTAAAGAAAAAGCTAATAAAATTAGTCGGAACATGTCAAATTGCACATTTTTTATAGGTCTTATTAAGGGCTTTAGTAAGATGTAAAAATTTTTAAAATTGGATAAGAAACAATGTCAGAGGTACTCTACATTATGCCTCCATAGCTCCGATAAGTTACAGATTTATTTGCAAACATTTTCTATTCTATAATATAATCGAATAATCGGCTTATTTAGGGCGAAATATAAGACACGTAAAAAAAATCTCGACCTGATGGGAAAAAAACTAAAAGCAGATTCCTTTTTAGCATGTCGAATTCCATTTAGTACACTTTTTTATTTTTTTGAAGGAGTACGAACAAAATTTATCTAAAAAATGTGTAAGACCAAAACAACTAAACGAAATTATTAATTTATACTATGTTCACATATAGAGGTTTTTTGAAAAACGATTCGTTTTCTTAAAAAAAACAAATTGACTTGTTTTTTCATATATTTCGAAGCCAGAAACACAATAAAAACATACTAAATTTCCATACAGGGAAGAAATTTTTAGTATTTTTAGTACATACAGGGCTTCGAAAGAATGAATTAAATCTGAGCTTAATTCCCTTAAATCTTAATTCTGAATTAAGAAATACTAATTTTTCATTTCACAATACAATTCTCAAAAATATAATTCAATAGCTTAATTCAAAGGCTTTTGTTTGAATAGAATAAAGGCCCGGTCTTACAGTGCTCACTTAGTGGCAAAATCGTACTGAAGTTGTAAAAATTGTTATATATTTAAATCCTTAAGTGTTCTTTTCCTATACCTTAAGTTTTTCCTTAATTGAAAATAAACAAAAATAAATAAAAATACAAAACCTAAAAAATTTTTTTAAATTTTAAAAATCTACCAGAAAACGACTTGAGTGACTCTTTTTGTGTGGTTTTATATTTTGCACAACACCTATTTTAATTGCGTAGCTCATAATCAGAATTCTTTACATTTTTTAAATTATTTCAAATTATTAAATATTTTATTTTTTATTTTATTTACTTTTAATGATACATTAGGATGCCATAGAAAAATGTTGTACATACAAAAATACATTTGGTATTTTTAGCCATATTTGACATTATTTGAAGCAAATAATAATAATAATAATATAAAGTAAAACGTATTCAATAAAAAGTTAAAATAAATTTGAGAAAAAGCTTGTCAACAAGTTTTAAACTGTAAAACGAAATATTACTTAAGTGTGAGCATTTACTTGACTTAACTAAGTTTTCACTTAAATACACACTAAAGGAACTGTATAAAACCGAGCCTATGTCTATGAATAAAATTATTTGAATGCTTTAAAAGAACAACTAGGATAATAAATTTAATTCTATTTAAAAAAATGAATTAAAGAATTAAGCCTTTCAAACGTTTGATTACATATAAAATTGTTGAAAAAAGAATTTCTTCACTTTCTTCACCTGCTTGGAGTATGCAGGCGATATCATCGTCACTTAACTTATGTCAACAAGCCATTCTAAAACAAAACAATATTCCTATAAATTTTCTTAATAAGTATAAAAAATAGATCCCTATTCGCATAATGTAGCCCACAAGACACAAACATAAAATTTCATGTACTACAAAAATAACTATCAAATTTTAAAAGAACTGGGGTAGTAACTGATCTTTCGACACTTACCTTTCCGATAATTGTAAAGCAAAAAAACAGATATCACGAAACTATTTTTTATTAATTATTTACTTTTATCACATGTGCACTTTTTGAAATTCTCTAACACACTAATAAGATTGATGTAAAGAAAAGAATGTAAACAATAGTTTACATAATTTGATAGGTCACAGCAACGGTTACTGTGGTTATTAATAAGAGATGACCAGTATATTGCCTGCAGTATACTATATGTTATAAAAATTGTTGAAAAAAAGAATTTGTAAAAATTGTCAAACAGTTTTAAAACCAAAAATTAAAAATTATGAATTAAATTTATATTTGTCAACAAATTTTATTTGTTTAAAAGTTTTATTTTTTGAATTAGAATAGATTCGGCCCGGCCGAATCATCAACTTTTTCACATTTTAAGTTATATGAGAGAAGGAGGTAAAGTGGGCGGTAAAGTGGGCAGTAAAATGGGCGGGCCACGCCCATTTTTTGTTTCCGAGTTTGAATTATTCCTTGAAGTTTTTGAACAAAATTTCATTGATTTTTCACCTTTTATGGGAGGTGGGCGGACCACGCCCATTTTTGGCTTCCGAGTTTATATCGATCCCCAAACTATATGTACAAAATTTCGCAATCGTACATGCTTTTGTTGCAGAAATATCAGCAGAAAAGTAAAAACGGACACCCTGTATTTCTAGTCTTTAGCCCATAACTTTTTTGTTTGTGAACCGATTTTGGCCATTTTCAATCCCAAATAAACCTTATATAAGACAAATATTTGTGCCAAATTTCGTCTCCCTACGTTCGAGCGCTATCCTGCTTTCAACAGACGGACAGACGGACGGACATAGCTAGATCGACTCAGAAACTAACCAGGACCCAGAATATATATACTTGTGTGGGGTCTTAGATGATTCCTTCAACATGTTACACACGGAATAACAAAATCAATATACCCCCCATCTTTTTGATGGTGGGTATAAAAACACAATAAAATTATATGTGAACAGTGATGCTCAAACTTATTGTGTTTCTTAAAAAACAAGTAAAAAACTAATGTGTCTGAACATAATATTAAACATAAGTAGAAAAATATAGGAGATATGAATGTCCACTTTTTACTCCCAGCAAAAACATGGCAATGTCATATAGTTACAAATGTAGTTACTTTTCAATGAAAACAATATACCGTCTGTATTACAGAGATAATACTTTCGATTACTTTTTATTTTTTACTACCTCTACTATCTTCTAAAATCTTCTATCTTATGTAAATTTTCTAAAAAATTTACATAATGTGTCACGAAATACAACAATTCTAAGAATTAAAGAAATGAAAAACTACATAACTGAGTTATGTAGTTTTTCCTATTGACCCAGATTTTTTTAAAAAATTTAAATTTATAAGTACTTAATACTTCAAAATTTTCATTAAGAAAATTATTAAACTCTTACAATTCAAGCTTAAAAAAAATATTGAATCATTAAATTTGTTTTCTATTCAAATCTGTTACGAATTAGCTTTAGAAAATATTTGTTGATTAACTTGATAAAATATTAGCTTTGTTCCCGTACTCTAAATTGGGACCACGCGGGATGCCTATTTTACCCAAAAGTGTTCTCGTACTCGAAAATTGGGAAGTAAGAGGGATTTTAAGAAAATAATATTCTACTTCTTGCACAAAACAGTTCAGACTATTTCTTTGGAAAAACTTGGTAAATAGTCAAATAAACAAAAAATAAAACGAGAAAAGTACAGTCGGTCAAGACCAACCATATGATACCCTACACTATTCCGATCAACATAATTTAGTTTTTTCTTATATAAACCTTATTTGTGTTATGTATTAACATAATACTAACATTTCTGTCGGATTATGCACGTTAAAGTAATTTGCGAAAGAGGGGTTCATTTGGGAGCTATGGTCCGATATTCACAAAATTTGGCAGATGGATTTTTGTTTATATAAGACTTATTTATGCAAAATTTGATATGTATGAAATAGTTTGATGTTTTATTTCTGGCTAAAAATTGGTTTTTGTGTTCCCGTATTTTTGAAAATTTTTGAGAGAAACCTCGGCTTTTTCTCATTTTACTCAAAAAGTACAGGAACAAACCTATTAAAAAACATAATATAATGAATTCAATGAAAGAAAAAATATATATAAAATATTTAAAAAATATAAATATAAAGATTTGAATTAACAAAAATTCAGTAATTCCTTTATAAATTGATTCAATAGAAGTATGATTTTGTGAATGGTGTTATGGAATGAAAAATTAGTATTTAAATGAAGTTTTAAAATGGTACATCATCATTAAATGTTTAACAAATTATAGAAATATGTAGTAAAAAAAACTCGTGTATTCGAACTGGACAAAATAAAACGTTTTTTTCCTAGTGAAAAATTGTCAAATAGGAATTTTCATCAGCGCACCGATGAAATGTTTTTCAGTAATATAAAAAGTCACTTGTATCTAATTTTATTTATATTTTGTATTAACATCTAAAAATGCCTTTAGTAAGTAGTTTGTTTACATTAATGTAAAATTGTCACTGAGGCGATACAAACAGTAAAACTTTCTGTTATAGGATTATAAAACTACATGAATATTAAATTTCCCGTTTTTTTTGAAAAAATTCCCGGGAATTCCGGACGAAAAAATCACGGGAATTCCCGGGATTTCCCGCCCGGGAATTCTCGGACTCCAAACCCTACATGTGACGGAGACTGAAAAAAAATAACATACATACATTTTTAACAGCTTTTTAATACCTTTCGTTAACAAATTTAATAGAAAACATATGTAGTTTAACAATTTGATACCGAAATGGTTTTAACTTGGTGCCAATTAGGATCGATTTTCAATAAGAATTGAACACGCAGTGTTTAATTTAAACACATACGGTGTAGATTCACTATTGACACAGAATGGTATCGTTTTCAACGCGTATGTGATTGATATTTCTCTGGGTGTCCATTAGGCAGGCATTTAAATAATAATGAGTTTATTTTTGGCAAACCCTATATAATACACAACTACTGTAACACAAATCCATTGCAATCATCGAATATTTCGTTTGCTATCGACGAATTATAGATAAACAAAAAAAAAATATATTGGTTACGTACAACAACTACGCTAACCAATTAGTTCCACAAATTTGGTTACCATAACTAACTAACAATTCGAATTACCGAAATTTATTTCTAACAAATATTACAACAAAATTGTCTTGAATTCGTTAAATTTTATTTTCAATTATAAACCACAATTTGATCGATGAAAACAAAATTTGATGGATGCAGTCGGTAGTCGCCAGAAATTGTTGTTTTATTGTTTTAGAAATGTGCATTGGTCGTAAACGCTTTTGTACAGTTTTCCCGAGTAAAATCTTTACGATTTACATACTAAGTTGTACGCTTCGCTTATATAAAAGAATTCGACCATACGCATCCTCTTTTTAAATATAGGTTCCCTTTGAACGCATTGCAATCATGCCTAAATATAACAAGAAATCACTAATAAATTCACATTTAATCAATATTGTTAACAAAATTTATTCTTACTGTATACATAAAATATGCAATAAAATGCCTCACGAAATAAAGTTGCAAATGTACCCCTCTAGAAATGAAGATCAGTATGTTCTTATATGATTCCCAAAATATAACATCTCAATGTTTTCATTCTTTCAATATCATTATCAAAATTTTAGTTATAAGATAATTAATTTCAAATTACAATAGTGGCATACTATGACCTTGAATATTAATTTAAACAATTATTATGTCTCTTTTCAGTCGCGGAATATTAAAATTTTACTAAAATTTGTTATCATATTTTCTTTGTTCAAACATGTAATTTTATATATTTAGGAAATTTTTCAAAATATTTTGGGTTTTAATGTACCATGGAACAGTCTATCCTGTTACTATTGAATATAACAAGTAATTAACCCATTAAGAGCCAGAGGGTCAATTTCATGCATTTAGTTTCCAAATGGTTAAATTTACAATTTTTGCAAATAAGTCGCATGGAAGTACTCATTACACTTAAATATTGATAAATTTATGAAAAACATAATAAGTAGGGTATTCACTCGAGTATTGTTTGTTCGATTAATCGATGAATGAAAATCAAATAATTGTTCGATTAAATTAAAATCAAGAATTTCGAGTAACAATTTATTCGAGCAAATTATTCCGATTAATCGAATAATTCGAGCAAAAAAATATTTTAAATATATCCTTTCTTAACTAATTTTTAGGATGTTTAAATTTTAGTTTTCTAAAAAATTTTGCTTAAAAACAATATGTAAAAATTTTTGTATAGAATGTTTTGAATATAAAACTGGTACCATAAATTGGAATTTTATTAAAAAAAAAATGTATTTAGTAAAAAAACCGAATATATGCCTAAATTGCAATACGTATAGAGGATGTGATAGTTTAAATGAAATTTGTATTATAGTAAGAAGTTCGACTTAAAAATAAGTTTAGCATGTAAACTCGTTCTTTATTTAGGAATAGCTGAAAAAAGGATAGTCCAAAGTGCTTTTTCTCATTTTCAAAATGCAATAACTCAGAAACTAATAAATATATTTTAGCAATTCTTTCACAGTCTAACGGAGAAAAATCCAAATAATATATAAAATAAAATAAAATATTTTACATTTTGGTAGAAATTGTGGTTTAATTCATAATAGAGCCAATTATAATTCGTACGCGTACATTTGAGAGAAAGAATTATTATTATTCTTTTAAATTCACAATAAATTTGTCTATTAAATGGAGAAAAAAGTAATTATTTCTAACTAATTTCATATTTGACTAATTTGTTATACAAGTTTATATTACAAACTTTATACATTTGTATAATTTTAAAGGATCATCTTAAGGCCTTCCAAATATTAAACATAATTATACAATGAATTATAAAGCATTATAAAACCTTATTCTCGAAATAAATCTTTAGTAGATCTCCGATACTTAAAAATATTGTACAAAAACTTTGTATATAACTGAAAACATCTTTTGTACGTAGGTTAGTATGTGTCCAAATTAAAATTATGAGACAAAATCGCAAATCCAAAATGGATAAAAACTCTGATTAATTTTAATTTTTATCAATTTAACTATCACTGAATATATTAAATTTAGAGAAGCAACGGCATTATCAAAGCAAAATAAACAAATATTTACAAATATTTAAGCAAAATTTAATTATTCTATTATTTTGGAGGTACTGTAATATGCAATAGTTCTTATTTTAAGCTATATTTTTGTTTTATTTTATTGAAAAATCGAGTAAAATGTTATGGTATAAATTAATCGAATAACTCGAGTAACTTAAAATCTTTATTCGACTATTCGAGTAACTTAAAAACTGCATTTTCGAGTTATTTGATTATTCGAACAATTAAAAAGTCCAGTAAAATGAATACTCTAATAATAAGTTCATTTAAAATAGAGATAATAATTGAATAAAAAGAAGTTTTTGGATTTTAGCCACCAATTTACACGAATTTACAGCTATTTTGATCAATTTATGCTTTCGGGGACATTTATATCCTTAACTAACCATTTATATGCCGTTAAAATTAATTGTTTTAATTTTTTTTGGACAAAAAATTAAAAATTATATATATTGTCGATCGAAGACCATATTTTTGGAGGTATTTTAAAAATGGTCCAGCTCACGTAAATTAAATAATTGATCTGAAATATTTTTGGAATGAGAATGAGATAAAACGTATCAGTCTTTAATTTTTAGGGGGGTACATTTGCAACTTTTTTTGTCCCCATACAAATCAAGGTACTGTAATATGCAATAGTTCCATATAAGCTAATTCTGCATTGTCTTCTTTTTGTGTGAAAAATTATTATCAATTATGTATGTATTTGATTTTTTAGTTATTTACAGTTGCGTAAAATTGTATTTCAATAATCAAAAATGTCAAAATGAATTTATTAACTGTTTAACGCGCCTAATTTTTACGATTGGGAACACCGAATTAGTGTTCTGTATAACTGCTGTAACAAAAAACTTTTTAGAAATGAAATAATTGATATAAATCAAATATGTGTCAAATGTAGATAGTGGTTTGAATTTCAAGTTTGAATATAAATTGAGAATCATTTGAGAAAAAACCTTTGAAAAATTTTATTTTCTCAAATTGATATCAAATGTTATTATCAGATCATTATAAAACCGAAAGATAACTGAAAATATTTGAAAAATTGTACGCTCTTAACTTGGTATCAAATGTTATTATCAAATTATTCATAAATCTTAAGACAAGTTTACAAAAATTTTAAAAAATATGTTTTCTCAATTTGATATCAAATTATTTATAAAATCTTATAAATATTTGTAAACTAAATTAAAAAAGTTAAGAAAAACCAAATTAAATTATCTAATCATTATTAAAAAAAAAGAAGTTTGGATTATGATAATTAAAAATAATAATAATAATAATTTAAAAAATAAATAAATATTTACACGAACTTTAAGTAGCGGTTATTTTGAAATAATTTTTGAGATAATTTTCTTTAAAAAATGATCTCAAATTTGCGGTTTTTGTAAATAAGTATATATGCATATTTTATATATTCTTATTTAATTGTTTAAAACAAAAATATTTATTTACAAATTAAATATTAATATATTTTTTTTAATAATTTTTATTTATGTTCCACATTTAGTCACAATCCACATTGGAAAAATATTTGAGAATTTCATTTGATAATGATTTGATAATAATAGCATTTCTCAACTTGAGAATTAATTCCCCTTTTTGTTGAGAAAGCTATTATTTTCAAGTTATTTTCAAAGCGTTCTCAAACGTTCGACATTTGAGAAAGGGTTTGATTTCAAATCATTCTCAATTTGATATCACACCTTTGTGTTTGCTGGGATCTTTTTCTGGGTGTAGGCTTTTTCTGTTATGTATGTGCTCGTGTTTTCATTTTTATACCCTATACCACCATAGGTGGTTGGGGTATTATGTGTTTGTGCTAATGTTTGTAATGCTTAGAAAACGGACGGCTGGCTGTCCATGTAAACCTTGTGCACAAAGTACAGGTCGCAATTTTGAAGATAATTCAATGAAATTTGGCAAGTGGGACTTTTATGATACAAGAACGTAGCCTATTGAAAGTGTTTTGTGATCGGTCCATTATTTCATCTACCCTCCATAAAAATGTCCCGCAGAATAGTGTTTCAACACTCAGAAATACCTTAAAAATAAGCATATTTTAATGAAATGAAAATTCTGTGCAAAAAAGTTTTGTACAAGTATCAATTTTTGTACCAAATTTTATGAAAATCGGTCCACGATTGACCACTGCTCCCATATAAACCCCTCTTCCGAAAACCACTTTAACGTGCATAAATCCCATAACAATGTTAGTGTCAACTTAATATTCGACACAAATTAGTTTTATGTAAGTAGAATCAACATTGCAAAATTTTATGAGAATCGGTCCATAATTTACCATAGCTCCAATCAAAACCCACTTCCGGTAATCGCCCTATAGTAAATAAAATCATCTAGATGTTATTATTAACGCATTACTCTGTATTTGTATATTTTATTTTAGATTCAATAAAAGTGTTGGCCTACAATTGGCCACAGGTCTAATATAAATCCCTTTCCCAAATGTTTGTGCTCATACGCAATGGTGTAGGATATCATATCCGACCGACTATATTTTCTTTTTTCGTTTTACTTAAATAAATGTTATATTTCATTTTGAAAGACACAAGGAAGTAAAAATTATTTAATGAAATGTATAGTATAATAAAAATAGAGTTGTAGTTATAAAAAGTGAAGTTTAAAAATATTTTTGAATATTTAACAAACTTGTGGGCGTTAAACTACATTCAAGGACGACATTTTTATAACGTCTAGGAATAATAATGGACCGAATATAAGAAATTTCAATAAGCTTTTTAAACCCTACAACATCATAGGTAGTTATGGTATTATGTTGGGGTATTATGTGTTTGTGCTAATGTTTGTACACTGAAAAAAGTAATTTCAATGAATGAAGTACATTAAATGAAATTCATTAATTTTTTTCCGAGAATTGATAAACTTAATGTACGAATTCATTGCTTCAATGAAAATATTCATTAAAATTCAATGAAAAAATTGACGCTATTATGAACATTACATTGAAACCAGTCATTAAATTTATTTCTTAACAAAATAAGTAAATCAGTTAATTGATTTAATGTATTAGTTCTTTGAATTCGGTTATTCAATGTACTAATACATTGATTTAATTAAGAAGAAGCATTACACAATGAACTAAAACATTAAACCAATGAAATATTTCATTAAATTATGTTGAGATAAATGCTTTCTAACGGGAAATAAAGTAAAACAAAAACACTCAGTTTGCTTTTATCTCTTAATAAGAAATGACGCGTTTTAAACAAAAGACAAAAAAAATCAGTGTTGTGTTAAAAACTAAAATAATTAAAAAGTAAATAAGTTATAAAGCATGGACGTTCGAATTATTAAAATACATAAATATAAATTTATTCACACAGGAGAAGTTGTGCAGCATAATTGAATACATCAAATTAAATGAATTACTCAAAAACAGGAATTTGGAGACTTGCCTTCCTTACGCGTAAGTTTAATAATGTTAATCGTTTTAAACAGTTTCAAAATATTATATTTAATTTATATTTGTATAGATAAAACAACTAAGACGCAGAGGAATGTGTTATTAGCCTCAAATACCGGGTTTTCAAAAATGATCGTGATTTCAAAACCAAGATTGATTCAATTCGTAAGTAACTAGTTTCAAAATGTTAAGCCATTGAACGAATTTTAAAAATTTTATTTAACTTTTTTGTTCAGGATAATGCTGTTCTCATATCAATGTGTCGTCTAAATGAATATTCCACACCATCGTTGAGCAATGTAGAGGACAACAGGAATTACTTTATAAAATAAATGACAAAGCAAACACGATCACATCTGTAACATTTATTTAGTTTATGTAAATTTTTTTTGTCAAATGTAATATAAACACTGTATTATATTTCTGGCATCTATATTAAGAAAATTATATTTAATTTTTGCTTATATTAACTCAATATCATACAATTTAATCATTTATTTTAAAATAAAATAAAAACCAAAAATACAGAACAAGCCTATTATTATAATTCATTTTCAATGCATAATTTCATTGGGAGAAAATATGAGTTCATTGAAATCAATGTACTGATCACTGGAATTATTTATTTTATTTAATGAACGTGTTCATTGATTCAATGTAAGAATAAATTTAATCAATGAACTTGTACATTGAATTTGAATATTAATGTATGGCAATACATTGTTTCAATGAACCTGTACATAGGGTCAAAATTAGTGCACAAATTCATTGATACAATAAACTTTTTCATTGTATTTATGTACCTTTTTAGTTCAGTGTAATGCATAGAAAACGGACGGCTGGCTGTCCATGTAAACCTTGTGCACAAAGTACAGGTCGCAATTTTGAAGATAATTCAATGAAATTTGGCAGGTGGGACTTTTATGATACAAGAACGTAGCCTATTGAAAGTGTTTTGTGATCGGTCCATTATTTCATCTACCCTCCATAAAAATGTCCCCGCATAATAGTGTTTCAACACTCAGAAATGCCTTAAAAATAAGCATATTTTAATGAAATGAAAATTCTGTGCAAAAAAGTTTTGTACAAGTATCAATTTTTGTACCAAATTTTATGAAAATCGGTCCACGATTGACCACTGCTCCCATATAAACCCCTCTTCCGAAAATCACTTTAACGTGCATAAATCCCATAACAATGTTAGTGTCAACTTAATATTCGACACAAATTAGTTTTATGTAAGTAGAATCAACATTGCAAAATTTTATGAGAATCGGTCCATAATTTACCATAGCTCCAATCAAAACCCACTTCCGGAAATCGCCCTATAGTAAATAAAATCATCTAGATGTTATTATTAACGCATTACTTTGTATTTGTATATTTTATTTTAGATTCAATAAAAGTGTTGGCCTACAATTGGCCACAGGTCTAATATAAATCCCTTTCCCAAATGTTTGTGCTCATACGCAATGGTGTAGGATATCATATCCGACCGACTATATTTTCTTTTTTCGTTTTACTTAAATAAATGTTATATTTCATTTTGAAAGACACAAGGAAGTAAAAATTATTTAATGAAATGTATAGTATAATAAAAATAGAGTTGTAGTTATAAAAAGTGAAGTTTAAAAATATTTTTAAATATTTAACAAACTTGTGGGCGTTAAACTACATTCAAGGACAACATTTTTATAACGTCTAGGAATAATAATGGACCGAATATAAGAAATTTCAATAAGCTTTTTAAACCCTACAACATCATAGGTAGTTATGGTATTATGTGTTTGTGCTAGGGTTGCCAATTTTAACTAAATTCTTCAGAGCATGTTACAATATGTTATACATCTTCCAAAACACATTCGCTTATATCAATTTTTTAATACCCGTACAATATCAATGGATATTGAAATATTTGTATTGGGTCAATATAAGGAAGTTGTGATATATGTTTTATTTATTTTTTCAATTGCAAAAATCCAATACCTAATTTTTTAATTGTTTTCCATGACACAAACGGATGTGCCATATTAGCTCTAATTTTAAAAAATTTAAAACCTATACCTATATAAAATATTTTTGGCGGAAGTCGATTGTCAAGTTATTTTTTTTAGAAATCAAGCTCGTTTTTCAAGAATGTTAAGTTAGATCACATTTCGAATCTGGCAAACAGCACAAACTAGGGTGCTGTTTGTAACACACAGAAAACATATTCTAACTTTAAAGTATACCAATCGACTCAGAATCATAGAAGTGGAACTAGCTTGTTTTTTTACATTATGGATAGAACCAAAGTATATACAAGTAGTCCGACTCTTTGGCAGAAGAAGCAAACTCTAAGAGTGTGTTGGTGAAAAAGTATCTAACTCTATGTATGTGTTAGTAACAAAAATTTTAATGCGTTGGTGCTTTTTTATTTTCTTATATAAAAACGTGTTTCAAAGTTATAGATTTTCATCAAAACACGAATTTCGAAAGTCAGTGATCGACATGATAATTTTGATAATTTCTGAACTAATAATAGTGTATATACCATTTTTAAGTGAAAATTAGAAAATTTCAGTTTAAGTTGAGAATCTCAAGTTGACATTGAGATAATTCTAAATAAAATTGAGAATTTAAGTTAATATTCTGAAAATTCCAATTTGAATTAAGAATTTGAAGTTAATATTGAGAAAATTTTAAGTGGAATTAAGAATTTGAAGTTGATATTGAGAAAATTTCAAATGAAAATTTTAATTTCAATTTAATATTGAGAAAATTTCAAATGTTAATTAAATTTTCAATTTAATATTGGGAAAATTCCAAATGAAATTTAGAATTTATACTTGATATTAAGAAAATTTCATATGAAAGTTGGAAAAATCCAAATTAAATTGGAAAGTTTTTATTATATTTTTTAATCTTAATTTTGAGGAAATTAAATTAAATATCGCATGCGTAATTTTATTATTTCGGACAACATTGTTAAGAATTATCCTTATTTACAGTTGCTTAAAATGAATTTAATTTGGCTCAAAGTTAAAAGCATATAATTTATAATTTTTTATACCTCAATTTCATTTAGAAATTTCTCATTTTCATTTGGAATTTTCTAAATACTATTTGGATATTTCTCAATATAATATTGAAATTCTTAATTTTAATTGGAATTTTCTCAATATCAAACTGAAGATCTAATTTACATTTGAAATTTTGTCAATATGAAATTGAATATCTCATTTTTATTTGGAATTTTCACAATATTAACTTTAAATTCTTAATTTCATTTGAAATTTGCTCAATATTAACGAGAAATTCTAGATTTCAATTGGAACTTTGCAAAATTATAAAAAATTTTTGTTTTTTAGTGCATATTTTCGCGTTTTTTAGAGCATATTTTTCGTTTTTTACTGCATATTTAATGCGCATAAAACCCATTTTCTAAAGCATATTGTGGTTTCCTGGATTATTTATTGAATAATTACTATATAATTACAAATTATATACTAATTCTAACTGATGTAAATAGCAATTTTGCATAAAATTAAATTCTTAATTTCATTTGAAATTTGCTCAATATTAACGAGAAATTCTAGATTTCAATTGGAACTTTGCAAAATTATAAAAAATTTTTGTTTTTTAGTGCATATTTTCGCGTTTTTTAGAGCATATTTTTCGTTTTTTACTGCATATTTAATGCGCATAAAACCCATTTTCTAAAGCATATTGTGGTTTCCTGGATTATTTATTGAATAATTACTATATAATTACAAATTATATACTAATTCTAACTGATGTAAATAGCAATTTTGCATAAAATCGTGAATATTTGATGACATAACACAGGTATCAAAAAATTCAATTCATTGAAAATGATACGAAATTGTACTACTTCTGGATCTTACTGACATCTTTGGATGCTATTTTTGATTTGTTTTATAAAAAGCAACATGAAAAGGTAATAATATATCTACATAAATATTTAAACTTGTGACAATAGAAATTCTTAAAACATAGATTTTAGTAAATTCAAAATAGACTTACATGAAAAAATGATTAAATAAAGCAGAATTATGAGAATATAGTATTAGCTAAAAAAAATTTGTTCAAACAAATAGAAAAAAAAAAATATTAAATGAACCCCTTGTGAAAGAATTTGATCTATATTATGTTTCTAAATATTGTTTGCGCCAATTTCAGCGTGAGTAAGATTTATGGAAAGTTTACGTCATATTCATTTTCATTATCAGAAAATCCTAACTTATGCGAAACTCAAACTTCCTTCCTCTTTGTAAACTAAAATTTCCGAAAGGAAAAATCTTTAGCAGTTTTCAAATAAAGCAAGAAAACAAATTCTGTAACAATACATTTTCAATGTTTTATTTTATTTTTTTTTTTATCATTTAAACTAAAAAACCTGTGAATAAAAAACAAACCAATCAAGAAAACAATAGTATCCCAACTGACCAAATGATTTCGAAATGACAAATTTATTTTATTTTCTGAGAAATATGACATTTGTTGAAAAGCTATTCAGCATATGAAAGTTATATAAATAATATGGTACACTGAAAAAAGTAATTTCAATGAATGAAGTACATTAAATGAAATTCATTATTTTTTTCCAAGAATTTATTAACTTAATGTACGAATTCATTGCTTCAATGAAAATATTCATTAAAATTCAATGAAAAAATTAACGCTATTATGAACATTACATTGAAACAATTCATTAAATTTATTTCTTAATACAATAAGTAAATCAGTTATTTGATTTAATGTATTAGTTCATTGAATTAATTTATTCCATGTACTAATACATTGATTTAATTAAGAAGAAGCATTATACAATGAACAAAGGCATTGAACCAATGAAATATTTCATTAAATTATATTAAAATAAATGCTTCTAACGGCAAATAAAGTAAAATGAAAACAAATACAACTCATTTTAATTTTATCTCTTAACAAGAAATGACGCGTTTTAAACAAAAGACAGAAAATATAAAAAAAATCAGTGTTGTGTTAAAAACAAAAATAATTAAAAAGTAAATAAGTTATAAAACGAATTATTAAAATACATAAATATAATTTATTCGCAAAGGAGAAGTCGAGCAGCATAATTGAATACACCAAATTAAATACCCAAAAGAAGGAATTTGGAGACTTGCCTTCCTAACACGTAAGTTCAATAATGTTTATGATTTTAAACAGTTTTTAAATATTACATTTCATTTATATTTATGTAGATAAAACAACTAAGACTCAGAGGAATGTGTTATTAGCCTCAAATAAAAGGGTTTCAAAAAATATTGTGATTTCAAAACCAAGAGGATTCTATTCGTAAGTATATACATAAGTATATTAAATATTTTAATTGAATTCTTAATAAAAATATATTATAAACTGATCAAGATTTGGATGCTACATCTGGTGATCATCAAAATAAGGGAATTTCTATAGACAAGAAAAATTTAAAGGTAACTAGTTCAAATATTTTAAGCAATTGAACGAATTTTAAAAATTTTATTTATATACTTTTTTTGTTCAGGATAATGCTGTTGTAATATTAATGTGGCGTCTAAATGGATATTCCATACCATCATTGAGCAATATAGAGGACAACAGGAATTACTATATTATTATAAATGACAAAGCAAACACGATCACATCTGTAACATGCATTTTTTTTACTTGCATTTTTTTGTGATATGCAATATTTTTATATTTATATTTAATTTTTGCTTATATTAGCTCAATATCATATAATTTAATCATTTAATTTAAAATAAAAACCAAAAATACAGAAAAAGCCTATTATTATAATACATTTTTAATGTATAGTTTCATTGGGACAAAACATGAGTTCATTGAAATCAATGTACTGTTCACCGGAATTATTTATTTTATTTAATGAACGTGTTCATCGATTCAATGTAAGAATAAATTTAATTAATGAACTTGTACATTGAATTTTAATATTAATGTATGACAATACATTGTTTCAATGAACCTGTACATAGGGTGAAAATTAGTGCACAAATTCATTGTAACAATGAACTTTTTCATTGTATTTATGTACCTTTTTGGTTCAGTGTACCCTACACCATTCCGTATGTACACCAAAGTTCGGACTTGAGGCCAATTGTTGACCGATACTTGTATTAGGAGTATTTTATAGTTCTATGAAATGAATGTATGCATTATATTATGTTATTTATGTCTTTAAAGGGGATTCCCGGAAGAGGGACTTATGCGGATCTATGGTTCAATTGTGGTACAATTTTGCACTGCGACTTCTACTTATGTAAAATTTATTTGTGTCAAATATTAACTTGGTACTAATATTTGTATAGAATTTTTAAAAACAGCATCTTTGACATCTCAGATATGGTGATTAAGCCGATTACATCGTTTTAATTTTGGAAAAACCATTTTTTTTTTTTTCAATTTGCTCGTGTGCTTAGGAACATTTTCCTATTGAAACACTCATTTGAGCGGAATATTCTTTTCTGAATAAGACATCATGACTGTTCTTAATATTTCCACATACATTGGTGCATCCAT
This sequence comes from Protophormia terraenovae, assembly GCA_951394005.1. Taxonomy (NCBI): domain Eukaryota; kingdom Metazoa; phylum Arthropoda; class Insecta; order Diptera; family Calliphoridae; genus Protophormia; species Protophormia terraenovae. The sequence continues at coordinate 139,621,695 of OX596075.1, forward strand.
GTTACCTTTTTTCCAAAAAATGGACCCTCAGCCATGATATAAAGTTTAATAAGTTAGAGTTTTCGAAATTGCTTTAAAATTTTTTAAAACTAAATTTTCATACTATATCCCAGCAAAAACTTGGTAATGGCATGTAGTTACGGATGTAGTTACTTTTCAATGAAAACAACATACCATTTGCATTACACAGAAGTCGTTAAGTGACTACTTATTTTTAACTCGACATGTAATTACTTATTTGTGATCAGTGTTTTAAAATCAACAATAATATACATAAGAAATAGTTACGATTTAATGTAAGTTTGGAAATAAATGGTTCCACATACCATATACTTTGGATATTTAAATGCTACACAATTTTAAAGGAGTCATATAATGATCTCATTTCAATAATCTTATACAAATATGGTGTATTAACTAAATTTGTCTATTTTTACTATATTTCGTATAAAAGCTTTGAATATTGAATAAATTGTTCTCTTTTATTAAAAGTTTTTGTTGTTTATTTTCACTTTTACAAAAAAAAAACTTATAAACGAAATGTTTGACAAAATATTCAAAATAAAAGTTCTTGACATTTAAAAATAAATCAAACAAATTAAATATAAAAAAAAAAAAATCATTTATACAATTCTGAATAATTTGTTGATTATCCGTGTTAAATAATGGTAAGTGTCAAACTACTATTACAAAATATAGTAAAATTTTTATTGTTCTTTTTATAATAGGCACAAATTTGTTAAATTCAGAGGAGAAAAGTCAACAGTTCAACAGCCAACAATTTCCCAGATTTACATTTTTTTAGAGTTGTCATAAAGGTAAGAATATTTCATTCATTGTATTTAGATCACACTTATAACAGATCAATATCTTACAACTTTTCAGTCTGAGGCTTCTGCGCCGAGATTATGTCCGTAGCAGATCTTGAGATAAAACTACCCCAAGTACAATAATTGAATTTACATGAGGTGCAGTCGGTTCCAGCAAATAGAGTACAAACATGTTCTGGATTTTAATTTACCTTCGCCACGGAGCGAAAGTATGCGGAAGAGCATTGTTGGAGGGATATTGTAGGTATTTTAATTAAAGTATAAATCCTATCTCTATTTATTCTAAACATTATTCATTGCATAACTTATTTTTAATATTTTAATAAAATTAAAAAAACGCACTTAATTCCTCTTGTTTTAACTTATAACGGCTTCAGTAATACTTTAAAATCGATGAGTTACTGAACAACTTAAGAGTAATTAGTTCTTGTAATGACATCTAAGTAATGACATGAGGTAAGTAGTTGCCTCTAATGTCATCACCGTGTTAAAATAATGGGTTATTCAGCTAATGTGTAAGTAGTGTAAAGTCATTATATTAGCTTCTTAACTCATTACCTGGCAACCAAAGTTTTTGCTGGGATGTTTTATTTTAATCTTTAGCTTTATTTAAGAAATTTAATAAAAACAATAAAATTTTTAAAATTTTTCGTTATATGGGAGTTGAGCGGTAAATTCTATACAAAAGGACCGAGTTTACGTTGGTCCTTGAACTATTTGTACAAAATTTCGTTGACGTTTCACCTTATATGGGAGGACGGCGGTAAAGTGGGCGGACCACACCCATGTTTATATTGACCCACAAACTAAATGTGCAAAACTTCGTTGTCGTACATGCTTTCGTTAAAGAGATATCAACAGAAAAGTATGAAATGAACACCCTGTGTTTCTAGTATTTGGCCCATAACTTTTTTGTTTATTAACCGATATTGCACATTTTTAATACCAAACTAACCTTATATAAGATAAGTTTCGTCCCCCTAGGTTGTCCCGTTCGAGTCCTATCCTGCTTTCAACAGACGGACGGATAGACGGACATAGCTAGATCGACTCAGAATCTAGTCAGAATCGAGAAAATATATACTTCATTGGGTCTTAATTGATTACACACGGAATGACAAAATCAATATATCCCCCATCTTTTTGATGGTGGGTATAAAAATAGTCTATATAGTATCTGTAGGTCTATATTGATGAGACAATTTAAAAATTTAGCAAATTCTAGGTAATAACATTAATTTGTCTTGCATCAAGATGAATAACTAGATTTAGATATTTTGTTCTGCCTCAATTCTACGGAATTTAAATTGTTTAACAATTATTAAATTTTTATGCCCAAGACTGCACGTAGATATTAATCGTTTATAAAAAAAATAGTAACAAAATGGGTAACAATGCGGAACTAACCCCTTTAAGTTTAGTATTTAGTATTTTATTAAGCCAAAAAGGCCTAAGATCTAACGACAAGTATATATGTATGTATATACTATCTCCACTGTTTCAAGTACTAGCTTTAACGTTTACAACATCTAGCCACAAGTACAAAAGTTTCTGTAACAAGACTACGCCAACGACAATGATGAAGAAGTTAAAAAGTGACGAGTCAGCATTTAGTTAAGCAACTAAAACTAAAGACAAAAACCAAGAGTGACAACGAAACAAATAAATGAAAATGATTTAAAGTACTAAACAACCGAACCCAGTCCATTTAAACTTAAAGAACGAAGCAAACGCCTGCCAACGAACGAACTAACTTAAGTGGGCACTTTAATGCCAGAGCACTATTTTTTTTTTGTGAATATATTTCTTCTTTTTGCCTCTTTAGCACATACACTATGGTCGTTAGTATTGTGGGTGGTAATTGGCGTTGACTTGATTTCTTGAGGTAGTTTTGCTATGTTCACTCACTCGCTAGCTATATATTGCTTGATACTTAAATACCGTTGCAACTAATAAATAACTAGATATTAGTGATTTCAATTAGTCGACTTCTTCAAATTGATGAATCAAACAAGGTTTCAATTTTCTACTATAGTAATCTTATTTAGTATTAATATCAACTACTAACAAACGTCACACTCCAAAATATTGTCACTGTTTAGCGCCTGTTTGCAACTTATAGCAACAACTTGTTTGTCAATAGTTAAAACCAGTACCTGTGCTGTAGTTGAGCTCGTAAAGTTTTATTGAACATATTGGCCAACAGTATGTGTTTTCTTCTCTAGTAAGTAATTTAGCAGTCTTTTTTTTTTTTTCTTTTTTTTTGCAATTTTGATTCTGCTAGAAGTTTGTATGTGTAAGAATAAAACGCATAAGGGTTGAGACATAACTTAATGAATGTGCATGTATATTGTTATATAAGTATGTTCGTATGCAAGTTTATGTTTTTAACTTTCACACGAAAGTTCAGCAGAAACCGAATTATCAACGAAAAGACTGCTACACATTCTACTATAGCAGCAAAACGAAATTTTTTTATTAAGAATGCAAGCACAACATTGAAAATAAATAATACTGCGCAATATGAGTTTAGCAAAGTTGTGCGTGCGCAACTATGCACAAATACCCTGCAGTCAATAGTGGCAGTTGCGTACAAGTTATCTAACCGACTACATTAGGGTACCACTAGTTACTTTATTAGCTACTTAACTAGTCACTTTAACATGGGCTTGTCCTAGGAGGAAGTCTATTGCCACCTAAACGACTTCATAGTGTCACTTTTTTGCATACACAATCACATCCACGACTACCGAAGGGTCAATAAAATGACAAATAGTAACTTCAATGACCAAAAGGTGGCCCTTTTTCACATACACAGTCACTTCAACGGCTACAAAATGTAACTTTTGAGCGCACACAATCACTTTACTGGTTACAACGAGTCAGTTAAAAATTGTTTATTGTTCTGTTCGTCTTCTTCCCGCTTACCATAGAGTCTGTAAAGTGCCAATTGCTAATACGCTCAATAGTGACCGATGGAGAGCGGCAGGTGACCATATACTAATGAATCTTACTGTCTAAAATCGGGTTAATCGCCACCAAATAAACTGCTGGGTATATTTAACAAATTGCAGATACGCAGAGCAACTTTAGTAATAACACAAAGTTATATACTTATATAAGTGAAATTTCAAGGTTTAATTTTTTTCAGTAGCTCTCATTTATTATGACTACTAACAATCGCCATATTAAAAGAGAAAAAAAGATATAGTCGGTCAAGCTCGACAATATGATACCCTACACCAACGGTTCTCAAATGGGGGTCCGCAAGGGCATTCATGGGGGGTCGCGAAGTCATCTTGAGAAATATTTTTTAACACAAAATTTTTTAATGTAATTATAATTTAGAAATTTATATACAAATTCGAATGAATGCTTGACACTATTCAGAAATGGAATAAAAGACAAGAGTAAAGATTATTTTATAAAATGAGATCTTTTAGGAAACATGGTTCACTTTTATTTGAGTAAATCAGTTTTTGACATGAAACCCTAAATTTTTTGTAGAATTATTTTATAAAGTTGAATGGCTTTCCGAATTTCAATCATAGAATAATATCTGTGCAGATAGATTGTTAAAATTTTCTTGAAAGATTCGGTGCGACTTCTTACTGCTGAGTGATCAAAACATTTATTTCGCAGAGAAATTTTCGGCTATAACAATAACATTTTTTTATAATTTGAAGACGGAACAATTCTTTTAATATGAATAACGATATTTAATATTCCATATGTATGTACTAAGGAAAGGAGTTAAAAAAGTATGTATTTCATGAAATAAATTTTATTTTGATTTCAAAGCATTTTTTTAGAAGTACAGAAAAGTTTATCCGTGTGTGAGTCCGAAGCCCTAAAAATATTAGAATAATTTTCATCAACAAATATTTTAATGTGAAACTATCTCCTTTCTTATGCAAAGATATCATGAACCAAAAACAAGGAACTGAAAAAGTCATAAATATAACATTGTGTTGTAATTGGTAGGATGTTCTTGTATACTTTGTGTGCATTAAGTACTTCTCATAAAATTATTTGTATAACATTTTTTAATAAAAATTCAGTTTTATTCTTATTAAAATATAATAAAAATGTTTTAAAATTAGCGAAATTTTAATTTGTAGAAATAATTAAAATTTTTTGCGCTAAAAATTCATTTATTTTCACCTTTTTAGAAGGAACATCCAAAAAAGTTCAAAATATGCGATTAGTTCTACTTTTGAAGTGGTGAAAATGATTTTTTTTAGAAGCATTTAATCGTTTTTATGTTGGTTTATTTTATATTTATAAGCCAATAAAAGTTGCCGTGGGTCGCGCTACCATTGATATGCCAAAAAGGGGTCGCGAAGCAAGTTCTTGTGAGAACCCCTGCCCTACACCATTGTCTATGTGTACCAAAATAACATTTATACTTATAAAAAATTTATTTTTGTCGAATATTAAGTTGATACTAAAATTTTTATGGGGTTTATGCACGTTATTAATTTTCGGAAGAAGGATTCACATGGGTGCTATGGTCAATTTTGGACCGATCTTCACAAAATGACATACGGATTTATACTTATATAAAACTTATTTGTGTCAAATTTCATTAAAATATTAAAATTTTTAAGGTATTTATGAGTGTTAAAACTCTACTCCGGGGGACATTTGTATGGTGGCCAGTTGAAATAATGGGCCGATCATGACCAAATTCAATATTATGCGTGCAAAAAAAAATCATATGTACCAAATTTCATCAAATTATCTTCAAAATTGCGACTTTCTTTAATAAAATATACTGAAATTTCATTAATATAATCAAAAATTTATTATAGTAACGGATTTTTTAAATGAATAGTTGTAAAATAGTCCTTATAATAAAATAATAGTTAATTCTTGTATTATTTTTAGTTACTGTATTCAATATAATACGTTTATGATAAGAAAAAATAAACAAAATCGGTGCTACCAAACGAAAAGTAATTATAGTAAAATGTTATTAAAATATTAAAATGGTCATAATACCCATATCCTTAAAAAAACTCATGTATGAGATTTATAAGTTTTAAAAATTCAATTCAGAGAATCCTTCTCAGTCGCTGAATAAATGTAAAAATTGTAAAAATTTTGACACTTTTTTCACACCATTTTTTTAAGAAATTTTATAAATTTCTTAAAACATAATAAATGTTTACAATTTTCGTACAGTTAACACATTTTTTTGATACTATGTCATTCGTGGATGTACAATTTTTTAACTGGTTTTGATCCTTATCAATTTTTTTGACTGTGTTTTACGGTTTTTTATATTAATCTTTTTTTCTGATTCACTTTTCGATGTCAAATCTAGTCGGAGTGTTAATCAGCACATTATATTGTATTTTAATTTATAAATTATGACATTGTTTTTTCTTTGATGTATCATTTACCGAAACTATAACTGATAAACAAATATTTTTTATTTTTTTGGCTTAAAGTTGGTTAATTTTGTATAATTTTCCAATTTTTAAGTTTATGAATAGTTTGGATTTAATAAAAATAATATTACATGTTTAAAATCTTCGGACTTCGCAGATTCACAAAAGTATCCGATGTATATCATATTGCTTACAACGACAACTAAATGTTTCAACAAAAGCTTTGCAACAAAATTACATATATTTCATTATTAATTCATTTTTATTTAATTACCCAGTAAAAATGGAGCTAACTTAGAAGCATTGCATATGAATAAGCCCTTTCTGCACTAAAGTAAGGGAATAAATGGTATCTTGTAAGCGAGTGATTATGCCAGAAGCTAGTTTGGAAGCATGCTTTTTTTTTTTTTTTGTTAAAATTATTGCCAAAATTCACTCGCTTACAACTTGCCGTTTATTCCCTTATCTTTGTGCTTCTATATAAGTATGTTTTTTGAAGTGAGGCAGCAAGGTGTTATTTATATGCAGTGCTTCGAGGATAGCTAAAATTTTTTACTGGGTAGTTATAATTGAATTTCCTAATTTGTGCTATCGTATTATATTCGTTTTATAGTTACGGATATAAGAACAATACTTTATAGAAATACGTAGTATTTTAAGAGCTTTTTTAAAATAGAAAGTTGACAATGCTGATCTGAAGGTCCGCAGGAAAATGAAAAGTACCTGTAAGGGTCTGGGAGGTGAATTATTGTGGGAACCCCTGCATTAGGCGACCCTAATATACTTTCATATATGAAATATTATAAGCGTCAATGTACGTTTCAGGTTTTTTTCATTGAAAAATTCAGAGCAAAGTAGAAAATGTTAGAAAAAATTCGTTTGTATGAAGCTTATAATTATAAGCATCAAAAGATTTTCAACGATTAACATGAATGTCATACTTTTATTTTTTTTCTTTTTTCTCATTTACACAATGACTTTTAGAGACTCTTTTCTAAAGTAGACTCTGTTTTATATTTGTTATACATATTTTCTTAAATATATTTTTTATACTTTTGTAATTTTTCAAATAAAAGATAGAAATCTTTATTTTATTCTACCCCATTGTTATTTGTTGTTGATTTACACATTTAAGTTTTTTATAGGTATTTACATATTAAAATTTCTTTATTACGTCTATCTATATATATATATATATATGTATATATATATGTATATATGTATGTATGTATGTATGTATGTATGTACGAACTTGAATAATGTAACAAACAAATATATCATGTACATAATTCATCACCCAGATACATGAGGACAGATTGAATAGCACACAGACGTTTCATTCATGCTTTGAATAGACTGAGAAGAGACATTGCCCTAAAGGAAATGATTTGAAAAGGGGAAATAAATATTTCAATATTATTAAAATTGAATGTATGTTGGTGGTTTTGTACTATAGGTTTTTACAACCCAAAGAGCAATTCTACACAGAAATAGCAAATACTGACCCCTACTATTAAAAAAAGTTAGTTTTTTTATAGTTTTTTAATGTCTTTTAAATAAGAATTACATACAAATTATCAAGGTTGGCAACCAATTCAAAAAGGTAAGGGTATTTTGTAGTAACAATATTTTAAGCTAATTCGGTAAACGTTTTTTAGCGGTAACGGTATTTTAGGGTAACGGTAGTCATCCTTGAATTTTATAAAAAAAAAAAAAAATAATAATGCAAGCAGATAAATCGTGACGTCTTTTTAAGAAATACTTAGTAGCAAATAAAATACATAATAGATAATAGGAAAACTTTTGAAAAATTCGTTTAGCTATTGTTTACAATTAAATTGAATGTTTCATTTAAGTTATTCCACTGGCCGAAAAAAAATTTCGTTCTGCTTCAAAAAACATAAGTGAATAAGTGAACTATATGGAATTCGGCATGCTAAACACGAATCTGCTTTCAGTTTTTTCCCAAGGTGAGTCAGGTTTTTTTATGGGCGTGTCTAATATTGCTCCCTAAATAAGCCGATTTCTCGAGTATATTTCACTCGATATACGGAATAAAATTGGCTTTAAGTCTAAAAAATTTCCACACCGAAAAAATTATTACCATATATTTTTCAATTAATACAGTTGTTTAATTTTGCATCAACATTTAATATATTCAAATAAAACTAAAAAAAGAATCAAATTTAAGTAAGATTTTTTTTCTCATTTAAATTCTTAATTCATTCAATCATCACTTAATTGATTAAATTAATTTTTTAATTGGAAATGTTCTTCTGTTTTTAATTTTTTACAGTTTTAAGTAATTGATATAATAATTTTGGTGAGAGGTGCAAATTTAAAAAAGCTGTTAATGAATGAATTATTTACTACCATATTTGATGATTTATTTTATTTTTTGATTTTTTCTGTGTACAAAATTTATCTTTTTATAAGTAAAAATCAAAAATGTTTCAGTTTATCATCGCAAAACTACGAGTAAAATAAACCACGTATCTTTTTATTTTTTTATTCGTAAATTTATAAATAAAATTCACTTTTTGGATTAAATTTCTTTTCTTTCCTTTTTTTAATTTGAGTTACGAATATAATCTGAAATACTTTTTTTTAATTTGTATTTGTGGAGAAGATCGCTATTTTACGATTACAAACGGTTCGTAAAATATACATACGTGCCCCGCCAGCACTTGGAAGTGAGTTTTTTTATTCTTCTATTAAAAAGTGTATTTTTAGTCACCTTTAGACGTTTAAACGTAGAAAACACACAAATTACAATAACAAAACACATTACCATAGAATTTTAATCCAAAAATCTTGCTTTAGGCGACTGTTTTTGTTCCAGAACAAATAAAAGAGAACGATCACGATATGATTCGCTTAGTAAATGTACAACTTTTAAAGTGTTAAATGCAAATATTTGTCTTATATAAGGTTTATTTGGGATTGGGCAAAATCGGTTAATAAACAAAAAAGTTATGGGCTAAAAACTAGAAACACAGGGTGTCCGTTTCATACTTTTCTGCTGATATCTCTTGAACAAAAGCATGTACGACAACGAAATTTTGTATACACAGTTTGGGGATTGATATAAACTCGGAAAACATGGGCGTGGTCCGCCCACTTTATCGCCTACTTTTCCGCCCACATCCCATATAACGTAAAATGTGAAAAAGTTGATGGTGGGTACATAGATTCGGACGAGCTTGTTTTTTTTTGGTTTTTTTTAATATATTATATTTAATTTTGAAGTGAACATGAATTCAATATAATAACAAAATATTTTTTAGTTACATGTAGTATATTTATTATATCATATTGTTCTATATTTTTTTTAATTTATGTTTATTATAAAAAAGCGATCATTTTTCAATGCTTTCCTACTCTTCTACACTACTAAGTAACACTAATTCGACACTTCAAAAAAGCACTAAAAAGTGTCATCCTAAAACTATTAAAATTGAGGCACGTTTTTTCCCGAACGGTGGCTCTTTTTCGACAAGAAAAGAATATCATATGCGATTTTTAAGAACTACTTGTAGTAATGTTTTAGACTATATTTCGATAGAAAATGTTGGCAGGGTGTATGAACTGTCGAAAAGAAAAAAAATTACTATAAAAATTTGTAAGTTTGTATGTATGTCGACTAGATAGAATTCCGCATGCTGAACTCGAATCTGCTTTCAGTTTTCTCTCATCAGGTCGAGATTTTTTTATGGGCATGTCTAATATTGCGTCAAAAATAAACCGATTACTCGAGTATATTTCACTATAACTCAAGAACGGTACGCACGATTTATATAAGTAATACACCAAAATATGTGGAATAAAATTGGCTTTAAGTCATTCTACCAACAAAATTTTATCCGCTAAATTCAAGATTTCTTTTTTTTTTCCAAAACTTCTTTTTAAAAGTGAAAATATCAAAAATGTTTCAGTTTATCATCTTTATCTCAAAGCTGGTAAAACTACGAGTACATAAAGCAACGTATCATAAAAATTGATGCACAAACCATGATTGCATTCACAGTTAAGTTGGTATACTCATGCATACCTACAGATAAGTGGAGATACACTAGTGGGAAAAAAAAAAGAATTTCGTCTTAAATAAAAAAAATAGGTGAATTAGATGGAATTTAACGTGCTGAATAAGAATCAGCTTTTACTTTTTTTCTATCACGTAATGATTTTTTTTATGAGCATGACTACTATGAACCCGCCTTTAGGCAGTCACACTTGTATAACTCGAGAACGGTTTGTCCTATTCAGGTAAATTAAACTCCAATATATAGCGACTTAAGTTGTCTTTGAGCTGAAATTATATAATTTTTTGTTCAATTAATATTTCCTTAGTTATTTGGTAATTAGTATATAGTATTTTTTTTTTTTTTTTTTTTTTTTAAATGGTGAAAATTTTCATAACTGTGAAATTCTTGAGCGAATAAAAAAAATTGTTGACACACCTTGAGAACAATTTTCATATGCATCTTTTGGTGTATCATTTATCAAAATCGTGTAAACGGTTCTTGAGTTATAGTCTAAATTTGACAAAAAATCATGATTTATTCATCAATTTTGAAGATGCATGCCTTATTTTATTCGCAGCATTACTGGCTTTAAGATATCTGTGGACATGACTTCCGAATACCTTTTAAATGGTGCCACATTTTTATGAGTTTCTGTAGAAGAAAATCCAAAAAAGTCCAAAGAACATAAAAAAAGATAAATTATTTCTATAAGACCTCAGATAATGAAATTCGGCACATATTATTATTTTTTTTTTACAAGGACCAAGCCTATCAGTTATGATCAGTCCATTATTTTACCTAGCCCCCCTAAAAATGCCTCCCTTTAATATGGGTTTAACGGTCATAAATGCCTTAAGTATATCAATGTTTACTTTATTATACCCACCATCAAAAAAATGGGGGTATATTGATTTTTATACTGATTTTGTCATTTCGTATGTAACATGTCGAAAAAATTATTTAAGACCCCATAAAGTATATATTTTCTGGGTCCTGGTTAGATTCTGAGTCGATCTGTCCGTCTGTCCATCGAAATATGGAAATATACTCGAGTAATCGGCTTATTTAGGACGCAATATTTGACACGCCTATAAAAAATCTCGACCTGATGGGAAAAAACTGAAAACAGATTCGAGTTTAGCATGCGGAATTCCATCTAGTCCACATATTTTTTTTTTTTTTTTTTTTTTTTGAAGGAGCACGAAAAAAAATTTTTTGTCGACCAGTGTAATTAACCATAGGCCCCCCATAAGTCCCTCTTCTAGAAATAAATAACATAATAACATAATTTCATAGAACTATAAAATACATACAAGTCGGTCAATAATTGGCTACAGATCCCATATAAGACCCCTCCCTGAACTTTGGTTTACATACAGAATGGTGTAGGTAATCATATATCGGGTTTGGCAGACTATATTTTTCTAACTTCTTTTTAAGTATAAATGTGAAAAAATTAAAGCATACTATTATTTTTTATTTGTTGAAAAACTGGTGAAGGGTATAGCAGATTGAGCACAACCGAATATAGCGCTCTAATTTGTTTAAAAAAAGTTTTGCAATGTATATTTAAATATTTTTATCTTTTTTCTAACTATTTCAAAGTTTTTTTTTTTTCGAAAATATAAGATATAATATACTACCTTATTCCCATTTCTAAATAACTACCTATTATTTTTTACGTTTTACACATATGTATATAAAGATTTAAAAATATAAACAATTATTTTAATTCTACTGCAGTGGGTGATATTTGGCTTGCCTTCTGACTGTAGCTGCTGTTGTTTTTTACAGTGATATGTTTATAAAAAACTTCATTATATAATTGAGTTTGGCATCCAAATAGTAATTTTAAATGTTCTTATAGATAATATTTTTCTTTTTTAGATGTTTTTAAACTTTTTTCATATCGTATATTTTTTGGCTACTAATATTTAGAAGTAATAAAATAAATTAAAATATATACCACAATAAATGTTGAATACTATAGGTATGGTTTGGAATTTTTACAATAGCAAAAATAATAACTAGTTGCATATAAAGAACTAAAAAGATAAATTTATATATATCATCCATTCCATTCTTATGTCTTCCAATTTTTCTAATATTTGGCATACGCATACCCTATGGAGCCATTTAAATATCTCAATTTTTATTTTGTTAAATTTTAAAAGCAATATCTTTACACATATATATATATATGTAACATGACTTGCTAAGATCACATCACAATATATTCATTGTCATTCCTATATCTTTTTTTCTGTTCAGAATAGAATAACCGTCAAAAAATACTGGACAGTATTTTAGCACAAAATAAAAAAAAATTTAATCACATTTAAAAAAAGTAACAAAACGAAAAACTTATTTCACTATAAACTTAGTACTTAGTTGGGTATCCATTATTTTTTATTACAGCTGCCAATCTCCTGTGCATACTTTCCACAAGTCCCATACAGCGCTCCACTGAAATAGCATACCAAGCTTTTTCTATTTCTGTCCATAAATCGGCCAAATTTTTAGGTTTTGCTTTCATTAAGTGCTGCTCCACATCATTCCAATGGTTCTCAATGGGATTAAGATCCGGAGATTGGGCTGGCTATTTTAACACGTTAATATTGTTCTCTTCCAAGCAACTCCTCACTAAGCGTGAGGAGTGTTTTGGGTCATTGTCGTACATAAAACTCCACCTAAGTGGCATGTTGTCCTCTGCATAAGGCATCATTGTATTTAGTAGTATATTCTGGTATATATATTGGTGCATATGTGTATCAATCTTGCATACAGGACCAACGCCATGCCCAGAAAAAGCTGCCCACACCATCACATTTCCTCCACTGTGTTTTATTGTTTTAGAAGTGTACTTTGGATTGTGTCGTATATTTGGCGGACGCCATACATACCTCTTACCATCCGATCCGAATCTACAAAACTTGGATTCATCACTCCAGAGGACGTTTTTCCAAAAAAAAAAATAATGGCTTTTCCAAATGCTCACGAGCAAAGCACAACCGATCCCGCAGGTTCTTATTTGAAACGTGTGGCCTATGCTGAGAAATGCATGCACGTAAATTTTGTTCATTAAGTCTTCTTCTTATTGTTCTGCAGATACCATATTTTCTTGAAATTTCCCTCTGGATTACGGTGGAGCTTTTAAAAGGATCTTCGACAGAGGTTCTATATATTAAAGAATCCTCTTTACGTGACGTTTTTCTCGGCCTAGGAGCCTGTGTAACATTTTTAAATGTTTCATACTTCCGAATATGGTTTAGTGCATTATAAACCATCTTTCTGGAACATTCCAAAGTATTAGCAATCTCACTTATGCTTATTCCTCTTGAGTACATATAAAAAATTTAAATATACTTGCTTGTGCTAAAATTGTGACCAGCTTATTTTGCCTATTACTGCACTTAAAGTAAAAATTAAAAGAGAATTGCGATAGAATGCAAAAAAAAGTAATGGTACTTATTGCAGACACCATAAACAGTATAAACAATATATATATATATATATATATATATATATATATATATATATATATATATATATATATATATATATATATATATATATATATATATATATATATATATATATATATATATATATATATATATATATATATATATATATATATATATATATATATATATATATATATATATATATATATATATATATATATATATATATATATATATATATATATATTTATATATATATATATATATATATATATTGAATTTATTGCAATACACCTTGTATTGATTTTAAAATCCGATAAGTATAACCCAAAAAAAAAATAAAAATCCAAAATTTATAAAAAATTAAAATTTTTTATGAAAAAGTTTATGGAAATAATATATCAGGCCTGTCACAGAAAACCATTCCGATCGAAAGTGGAATTAATTCCGTACTTTGCTTCTTTAAATAAACAAGAAACGAAGAAATTTTTTGGGGTAGAAACCACAAATCAATTCCACTTTGAAAATTTAAAATAGTTTCATTCCGAAAAATTTCTTCGTTTCATGTTTTTTGAAGAAGCAAAGTACGAAATTAATTCCATTTTCGATCGGAATGGTTTTCTGTGACAGGCCTAGTAAAGAGATCATGACCACTGGAAGGAAACCTGGTAGTAAACGAAAAATTAGATTTTAAGGATGCAGGACGGCAAACAAAGCAAAAAGAATTTTTAGAGTGTTCCAAAAAGTTAATTGCTCTGACGTACAAAATAAAAAAAGTTCCTGATAGGAACGCAAGAAAGAAAACAGAGGGCAAAAATATTTCAGACGAATTTTTTCAGAATTATGATTGCTGCATAATGGACGATGAAACGTACATACTGGCAGACTTTTTGCTACTTCCTTGACAGGAATTCTATGCTGCAGATGCTAGAGGGAATGTAATGGAAAAATATCGTGTACAAAAAAATCAAAGTTTCCAAGAAAGTATTTTATTTAGCAAGTTAATTGTACATGCGACGAAAGAATCACTTTATGGCTCCATTAATACAGATATATACGTGAAACACAGTGTGTCCGCATTTTTCTGGCCTAATCTCACTACAAAGCGATAAAGTGGTTTCAAATAAATGGTATTCTGTTTGTATCAAATTGTCCAGAACTCTGCCCTAGTAAAAAAATCATTTAAAGGTCACTAAAAACTCAGTAAAAATTGGACGGAGTTTAAAAAAGTGGATTTATTCCAAAAAAATGTAGCCGAAACGCAATAAAAACGCTAATGACGGGAATTCCGAAATTTTAAATTTGAAAGTAATAGTCATTAACAGGGAAACTACAATATGCAATTGCATGTTTTTTTCCTGGACGTTGAATAAAGCCATCGATTAAATATTTATCCATTTCAGAACAAATAAATCATTTTAGCATCGATTTGTTAGTGCATATTTTTTCATATTTTACTCTTAACTCATATTATTGCATTTGGCGATTTTTAGTGCATATTTATAGCATATCTTGTTATTTTTAGGTCATATTTAACCCTTTTAGAGCATATTTCGATATTTAAAGGATAATTTTTTTATACCTCATGTAGTGTTTTTCAAATTTGATTTTATAAAAAAATAAAAAAACTTAATAAAATTAACTTCAATGGATACCATTTTATCGTTGAGAAGCTTGTCTTGTAGAAACAAGATTGAATATTATGATTGAAGTAAAAACAATATTTTTTTATGAAGCCTTATGAGTTCTAACCGCGAAACTGTCATAAGTGCAGAAAACAAAACTTTACACATTACGATAAAATTAATTTCGCTTTAGATCTGAAATGACGATACATCGATGAGATTTTGACAAATGATCTAAAAGATTCTAAATTATGGATTTTCATCAAAACACGAATTTCGAAAATGTTGACGGTTACGATATTTTGGCGGTCAGTGATCGATATGATAATTTTGATACAGTAAAAAATGGGGAATCAAATTTCAACGCGGTTGATAAATATCAATTTTGCCTTATTTTATAACGTTGAAATATTAATAAAACCTTTTGTTTTAATGAAAAACATAATTTTGTTAATTAATAAAATTAATATTAATTAATAAAAATATAGTTTTAACAAAATTCGCTCTTTGGTTTAGTTTTTATAACCAGATTTGAATGCACGGATTTTTTTGTGCGTGAATATGTCCCAAAACCTTTTATTTGATAGGATTTTAGGCAATTCGGCACTTTATTATATTCATTGCACAGTGAGGCAGAATCGAAATTTTTTGGAAATAAATCTATAACTTCTGATCGGCTGGTTGGATTTGCATGAAATTCAGTATAGGCATAGCAGAAAAATATACAATGTTAAGTTTAGAAGGGGTACCGAACTGACCACTCAGGGGCGGAGCTAAAGGGGCTCAAATTTGGGTACCTTTGATATACAAATTTTTTTAATCGCTTGCCAAATTTTTGTTTCTCGTCCAATTTCAAATATTCAAATATTTATACATTATTGCACTGATAAGACCTACAAAAAACATGCCTCATGTCCTATTTATCTCTTATACTTTTTGAGTTATTTGCATTTGAATTTTTAAGTACCTCAATTTTGCATGTTCTTGGTTCAGTTTTTGTCATATATATCCTATTGTTTCGGATCGATTTCATTTATTTTTTCTTTATCTAATTAAAGAACAAAATTATTTATTGAATAAAAAAATTTGAAGTAAATATCTTTACCGAGTCCAAAAATAAGCGATTCTGAATTTGAAAATAGCAAAAATAACGACTTTTTGTGTTTTTTTGGCCGAAAAAGTATCCTCTCTTTTTTCTCTAAAATAAAATTTTCTTTAAAAACATATAACAATTTTATACTTTTCTGAAAGGTATCTTCATAGAGAAGACTTTAAAATAAAAAACAAATGACTTAAGTGGTCAAGGTACACACCCTCCCGAATTTTATCCATTTTATATGAAAATTTTTAATTTAGTTTATATTTTCTCAAATCCCAAAGCACGAATCGGCAAACGGAATGCAGTTTAATTTGGCAAGCTAAAATTTAAAGGCACTATTTTTCATGCGATTTCGTTCGATTTATTTCAACTATTGTTCAAGTTAAATAACCTATCTGTAATTTTTATTGCATTTATTTATTTTTATTTGCCCTTATTAACTGTTTTTCTGAATTAAATTACATAAAAACTTACGCCGATCAACTTGTTTCTCTGAACTTTACGTATCATAATTTCTTTATTATATCATTTGTTAATATTTTTTCTTTTTGTAGTTGCATTAGTTTTAGTTCATTTTCTTGACTTTTTATTTTTTTGTTATTGTTGTGCTATTGACGTAATCATTTAGTATTGTTTATGTGCCAAAATTGCCGTCAATTTTTTTTATAGGTACTTTGTTGTCACTTACATTTTTACATTATTTTTCAATAATACTGCGCGACAAATTTTGGGTCATTAAATATTGTCTCAATAATAAAAATAGTTAATGAAGATGGATGTAAAAGATTTTTACCTGATCCTTATAATATTGTTACGGTATGCCACCTCTGATACCACTGTTTCGTTATCCCATTTCTGACACCACATTGTTACGTTTTTGTGTTTCAAAAACATTGGTTTGTTTCCTTTAAATAAACCCGTGGATTCTTTTATTATAAATAAGAAGACATCAGTTTAATTTGCTTTTAAATTCAAATAGAAATCTTTATTTCACGCAAGTTATACTACACACTTAAACTATTTTAGAATTTACATACAATGGCAACTTTACGACTCAAAGACCAATTTATTTCTGAACTCCAATCCACAAACTAAGTATGTACATTAGAGTGTCCCGTAGGCAAAAATTTTGTAGGAACACCCCTCAAACGATGCGTAAAAATTAGCTGAATATGGGAAAAATATTAAACAAATTTTTTAAATTGATCTTCAGTTCCCTACCAGCGATTGAATGTCACAGGTCTAAATCATTTCGTCCAAAAAATAGTGTTGAGTTTAGTCTTGAAATAGGTATCAAAAAATTCGTATTTTTAAGCCAATTATAGAAAAAATATTTTACAAAATTTTCGCAAAAATGTTGGTCCATAAACCGTAATTATAGTACATCATGCAAAAAAATTTCGATATTTTTCTTAAAAAATAGATAAGAATTTTATAACTTTGTTCCGTTTAAGGCTAAAATTTAAAAAAAAAAAAATTGAATTGTAGTAAGAACTGTTGATAATACACTAGGAAGCAGAAGTTTGCCTACGAAAATATGAAAGACATTATTGACGCAAGTTTTCTATATATCCTTTAAGATTTTTGGAATTTTTACAGCTCTATACGATAGCTTAAATTTTTAACAATATTTAAATAAAACATCAACTTTAGAAAAGTGAATAGATTCGCGGTCTGCGTACATTTTTAAAAAATCTAAAATTTTCGCGGGTTTTTTAGTTTTAGATTATTCAATTTGTTGCGTTTTAAATTGCTGTTGTTTACTTAATTATTGTTACAAATTTTCCAATATAATTAAAGATGTTTTCATAATAAATCAAAGAAGAAATTAATTTATTCTTACTGAAAGTATGAATTTAATTTTTCTGAAGATGCTGAATAAAACATTCAGAAATATTAATAGAAAATCATTTGTCTGTCTAAGGAGAAATTAGTATTAACCGAAATAATAGGGTCCTTTTCACTTAAATCATGTTTTGGAGAAATTAACGACGCACAGTGTGCGATTCAAAAAATGAAATGGAAATAATTATGGAACTGTGGAACGGCTGCTCCGATAAATTGGACACCATGTGAAAGTCCAATTTAGCCTCTCTTTTTCTCACCTCCTAGCAACACTGATCATGAGGTTTCTTATATTATTTGTTTCTTATATTATCCACTTTTAAGATATGATATGTTCATTATATAAAGCCAAACATATTTTTTTATTTACTGTTCATATTGTAAAACCATTATATAAGAAAAATGAATCATATTCCACTGAAGTCTTACTACATTTTTATAATTTAAAAGATATTTATTATGTTTCAATTGTAAACTTAAAAATAATTTTGAAAATATATCACTTTTTTTGTCAAAATTTATAAGGATAATAAAAACCGAGTATTCGACGAAAAAAACCCGGTTTATTCGATATTCAAAAAGCTAACATTTTAAAAAAAACCGACCCGAAATTTTTCAAAAAACCGGTTAAAACCGGTCGAATAAAACCAGTTAGATTTCCCTAGGTATTACCAATCATATAAATATGAGTCAAAATTGGCCAAATTACTTGAAACTATAAATTTATAATCCTTCAATTGCAAACGCAAAAATACCAATATATACTTGTTGTACATCAATGTTTCGGAAATTTTGTCTTCTTTTCAAATATGTATAAAAAATTTACAATACGAAAATTTGTTTAAGACTTTTTGCAAAAAACGCTAAGAATGGATGGATTTGTCATTTTTTGCATATTTTTAATTTTTTAATTATGCAATTCAATTCTTGTTAGTTAATAGTTTTGAACGAGATTTTACACGTAAGTAGATTTTTTGATGCTTAATATCATGCGCTATTCACTTTTTTAGATTTGTCTAAGAAAATCTCGTAATTCCCAAAAAACTTTACAAAATTTCCAAAAATGGGATTTTTTACTTTTTTTGCTATATCTTTCTAACCGATATCGGGGAGCAAAAATTTTTATTACAAAAGAATTAAAAACACTTCAACCTATATAAAAAGTACAACTCTTTTTGGATTCCAGCTTTGCAATTTGAGAAATTAAGGCAAAAATTCGAAATTTGTTGAAAAAATGGGTCAAATTTGGGAAACTCTGGTTCTCACAAAAATCAATTTCAAAAAATTTGTTTCCCTTTAAATTATTTTATGTTTAGTTATCTTTCAGAAAAATATAAATATTATATATGTTACTTAAGTAAATTTTTATATAACGGAAAAAGAATATAAATATGACCACTTTTTTTAGAAAAAAAAAAAAACGGGGAAAAATCTACTTTTTTCAAAAATTAACTTTAAATGCCTGTAACTTTTGACTCCGTAAATACTTTCTCAAAATTCTTTCTTTGCACAATTTTTCTATTTGTTGTTAATGAAACGAAGAAAATTTAAGAAATATCGGCTGAAAGTTGGACCCGGTGTAGCGAAAAAACTTCACCAAGACAGGCTAAAAAGTAAAAACTTTAATTTTTGAAGCTTAATGTCTCTTAAACTTAAACTAAAAGATATAAGGAATCAGGATCGTTTTTAAAAAATTTTATACCCGAGGTGTCCATCTTTAAGACCCTGTGGACTCGCCTTTTATAATGGGACTATTTCATTAATAGCATATTCCGATTTTCTTACAATATTCTGTTATGGCTTTATTTAGAGAGAACCACATTTAGCATCATCTTAGAATACACCTTTTTTAGAAATTCTATTGTATTTTTTCATTTTTATGCAGTGAGCATATTTTTTGTTTTATTTTTTAATAAATCATAATTCTATATTAGTGGTATTATAGCATAAAGCCTATTATTTAATGATATCTTTTTTACAATCTCAGCAAAAATGCAATTCAATTAAAATAGATCTTTTAAATTTAGTAAAATTTATTGCGGTTTATTTCGATTTTTGACTTATAACATGACCTGCATTTTTATTTTTTCATGAATCTTTGTCCTAAATGCTTTCAAAACGTGATTTAAGTAAGAGGGACTATATTATTTTGATAGGTACTTATTTCTCTTTAAACAGATGAATGGTTTTATATAATTATTTTCGAAACTTTCGTTCAGCATCCTTATACATATTAGGGTAAGGATAAATTAATTTGTTCTTTGATTTATTACGAAAAACATTTTGAATAATATTGCAAAATTTTTAATAATAATTAAGTAATCAATAGAAATTTAAAACCCAATAAATTCAATCATTTAAAATCAAAAATTCCGCGAAAAAGCACATTTTTTTAACAGTGTACTTGCCAAATTTTTATTTCTCGTCCAATTTCAAATATCAAATTGAATTTTTAAGCACCTCAATTTTGCATGTTCTTGGTCCAGGTTTTTTCATATATATCCTAGTGTTTCCGATCGATTTCATTTGTTTTTTCTTTAGCTAATTAAAGAACAAACTTATCTGTTGAATAAAAAATAAAAATTTGAAACCGACTCCAAAAATAAACGATTTTGAATTTCAAAATTGCAAAAATTACGACTTTTGCGTTTTTTGTGGCCGAAAAAGTATCTTCACTCTTTTTTCTCTAAAATAAAATTTTCTTTAACAACATATAACAATTTTTCGGAACTTTTCGGAAAGGTATCTTCATAGAGAAGACTTTAAAATAAAATGCAAGTCCAATAACTCAAATAGTCAGGGTACACACTTTCCCGAATTCGACCCATGTTTTTGTAGGTCTTATCAGTGCCTACAATTATATATAAAAATATTTGAAATTGGACGAGAAACAAAAATTTGGCAAGCGATTAAAAAATTTGTATATCAGAGGTACCCAAATTTGAGCCCCTTTAGCTCCGCCCCTGAGGGGTCTGTTCGGTCCCTCTTCCAAAGTTAACATTATACACTCCTCTGCTATGCATATACCAAATTTCATGCAAATCCAACCAGCCGATCAGAAGATACAGATTTATTTCCAAAAAATTTCGATTCTGCCCCACTGTGGAATCTATTCATATTTCTAAACTTAATATTTTAATATAATACAGTCAAGGATTTAAGCTATTATTACAAGGTTTAAATATGCAGTTCTAGCTAAAAAATTTTCACTTACGACAATACACAACAACTAGAAATATCCACACTATAACATCGTTATACTACTAAATTTGTAACTCATCTCTGCAATTTGCAGCATCAAAAGTAAAACCATTGCACACGAAGTAAAATATATTTCTGTAGAGTGGCGCACGCACAATTTTGTTGAACCCATATTGCGCAGTATTATTTATTTTCGTTTTGAGTTTACTGCTATAGTACAATGTATAGCAGCCTTTTTGTTGACAATTTCATTGCTGCTAGACATTCTTGTGTGAAAGATAAAAAACATGAAACAAAATTACGAACATACACACAACATATATACAAACGTACATCCCAACATACAATATGTACATTAGGTTACATTTCAACCCTTATGTGTTTTATTTTACACACAAAGCATCGAAAGTGCAAAAACAAGACTGCTAAACTACCTACTATACTAGAAAACTCAAAGCGCAAATTTTCAAATAGAGAAAAATATCCAGCATAACAAAGAAAACACTGGCTGGTGGGTAATATATTTTCAGCAAAATTCTACGAGCACACTGCAACAGAAAGTTGTAGATTATATATTTGACAAACAAGTTGAATACTGCTAAGTATGTTGCTTTAAATACGGCAGTTTGCAGTAGTATGGAACACAAAATCATAGAGTACACTGAAAAAAATAATTTCAATGAATGAAGTACAAATGAAATTCATTAATTTTTGTCCAAAAATTTATTAACTTAAGGTACAAATTCATTGCTTCAATTAAAATATTCAATGAAATTATTAACGCTATTATGAACATTACATTGAAGCCATTCATTAAATTTATTTCTTATTACAATAGGTAAATCAGTTAATTGATTTAGTGTATTAGTTCATTGAATTAATTTATTCAATATACTGATACATTGTTTTAATTAAGAAGAAGCATTACACAATGAACAAAAGCATTGAACCAATGATAAATTCCATTCAATTATATCAAAATAAATGATTTCTAACGGGAAATAAAGTGAAATGAAAACAAATACAACTCAGTTTTCTTTTATCTTTTATCAAGAAATGACGTGTTTTAAACAATAGCAAAAATTAAAAAAATGAGTGTTATGTTAAAAACGAAAACAATTTAAAACTAAATTAGATAAATCGAATTATTAAAATACATAAATGTAATTAGTTCGCAAAGTAGAAGTCCAGCGGCATAATTGAATACACCAAATTAAATTAATTACCCAAAAGATGGAATTTGGAGACTTGACTTCATAACACGTAAGTTTAATAATGTTTATGATTTTAAACAGTTCTTAAATATTACATTTCATTTATATTTATGTAGATAAAAACACTAAGATACAGAAGAATGTGTTATTAGTCTCAAATACCAGGGCTTCAAAAAATATTGCCATTTCAAAATCAAGAGTAAGTATATATAAATATATGAAATATTTTAATTGAATTCTTAATAAAAATATATTACAGACTGATCAAGATTTGAATGCTACATTTGGTGAGCGTCAAAATAAGGAAATTTCTATAGACCAATAATATTTAAAGGTAACTAGTTCAAATATTTTAAGCAATTGAACGAATTTTAAAAATTTTATTTATAAACTTTCTTTGTTAAGGATAATGCTGTAGTTATATTAATGTGGCATCTAAATGGATATTCCATACCATCATTGAACAATATAGAGGACAACAGGAATTACTATATTATTATAAATGACAAAGCGAACACAATCACATCTGCAACATGCATTTTATTTATTTAAATTTTTTTAGTGAAATGTAATATTTTTATATTTATATTTAATTTTTGTTTATATTAACTCAATATCATATAATTTAATCATTTAATATAAAATAAAAACCAGAAATACAGAACACGCCTATTATTATAATACATTTTTAATAAATAGTTTCATTGGGACAAAATATGAGTTCATTGAAACAAATGTACTGTTCACTGAAATTATTTATTTTATTTAATGAATGATTCAATGTAAGAATAAATTTATTCAATGAACTTGTACATTGAGTTATAATATTAATGTATGACGATTCATTGTTTGAATGAACCTGTACATAGGGTCAAAATTAGTGCACAAATTCATTGTAACAATGAACTTTTTAATTGTATTTATGTACCTTTTTGGTTCAGTGTAGCATATAGAGACGAAATTCTCGATTGACATTTGAACAAAATTGTTGTTTTGTAAACAAAAATGTGTTTTTATTTTCTTTTGGCAACAACAAAATGTATTTGATTACATGTATTTTGTTGTTGCATGAGTTAGGTTTTTGACAACCGACTTAGGTTTTTGACAATTAGTTTCGTCTCTTGTTACTCTTTGCACAAAATGTTAAAGAGTGATTATATTTTTTAGTATGGCGTTTCTTAGTAGCTGATATTCATAATAAATGAGAGCTACTATAGTAGAAAAATTAAACCTTGATTATATAGAGCTGTAAAAAATAAAAATATTTAAAGTTATAATAGAGAAATTACGACAAAAATTATTGTTTCATAGCTTGTACGCAGACTTATGCTTCCTAGTGTATGTAATTTTCCAGATTTTTATTCGCGGGACACTCTAATATACATCCACTTATATACTTTATAGTGTCTAGGCTAAATAAATTATCTTTAGAGTTGGATTTATTTGCCCCAAGAATTGACCGCTCTTTTTAGTTCGTTCTTTTAGTTCATTCGCTCAGATTACATTCAATAAAACAGGTCGTTATGCAAATGAGTTTTAGGAAACATTTCCCATAAAGAGCGACGTAGTTTAACATTTCTGTTTACTCAAAACCATTCACCTAATAAGCTGTTTCTATTTTTAATAAACATGCAAATATTAATAGTCTTAAAGTAGACACTGCTAATAAAAAAAAAAAACAAATGTTGAATGCGCCTTTTTATATATGTTTCAAATGTAGGAGCAAAATGTAAAAATAAAAGAAATGAGCAAAAAAAAAAACTCATAACAGCCCAGTATTGAAAAATTAACGATTTACTTTTCTCAGTTGAGTGAATAATTCAATTGAACTAGTTCGGTCATTATCTTCTACAATTGTCTTCTGAAAGGCGCCGACAAGAGAACCGAATATGTTGTGCGATAACCAAAAAGAGTGGCACTAAAATAAGTAAGTGTTAGTGTCTTGTACTCTTGCAATGAATACCCTGCAGTCAAAGGTGACTGTCCGAAAGCGGGTCACCACTAGTCACTTTACCTATCACCTGACTAGTCACTTTAACATGGGGATGTCCTAGGAAGGAGTGTATCGCCACCAAAGGACCAAAAGGTGGCGATATAGTGACTAGTACGAAAAAGTCAATTCATACTAGTCCTTTTACTGGTGAAATTGAGTCAGTCACCTGACAATCTTTTTAACTGGTCACTTTACTAATCACCTGACTAGTCACTTTAACATGGGGGTGTCCTAGGAAGGAGTGTATTGCCACCAAAGGACCAAAAGGTGGCGATATAGTGACTAGTACGAAAAAGTCAAGTATTTCTATTCTTTTTTTTATTTTTATTTCTTTTTTTTTTTTTGTAAATTTCCTTTTTTTTTTCTTTTTTATTTTTATTTATATTTTATTATTTATTAAAATCTTTTCATTTTCATTTTCTTTCACTTTACTAATCACCTGACTAGTCACTTTAACATGGGGGTGTCCTAGGAAGGAGTGTATTGCCACCAAAGGACCAAAAGGTGGCGATATAATGACTAGTACGAAAAAGTCAAGTATTTCTATTCTTTTTTTTTTTGTAAATTTCCTTTTTTTGTTCTTTTTCATTTTTATTTATATTTTATTATTTATTAAAATCTTTTCATTTTCTTTTCATATTATTTTATATTAATCAATTTAATTCAATTTAATATTTTTACATTTTTGTTTATGGCGCACCCCCGGCTCGAACTCACATCATTATGTTTTATAGTCATACGCGCTAACCACTCAGCCACACAGCATTCTTACAAAAATTGCACTATTTGTTGTTTTAATGAGCATGTTGATTTATTGACCCTTTGCGAGCGTGAGGTGGCTGTTGCTTCCACTTTATATACCCTTTGGAAGTCGATCCTTTTACTGGTGAAATTGAGTAAGTCACCTGACAATCTTTTTAACTGGTCACTTTACTAATCACCTGACTAGGCACTTAAACATGGGGATGTCCTAGGAAGAGGTGTATTGCCACAAAAGGACCAAAAAGTGGCGATATTGTGACTAGTACAAAAAAGTCAATAAAAAAAAAAAAACACACAAATGCAGAATAATTGATTTTTTTATTAATTGGAAAATCCTAATTAGCAAGACTAGTACCGCAATTCCGTAACTTTTTTCATTTACTACCGATATCGGTTGTTTTTGATTTTGCTATTCTCTACTAGTTAGCGATTTTTTTCGTAAGTATATTTTAGCGACAAATATCGATAGAAATGATAGAACGTCATTATTTGAAAAAAAAAAAATAAATTTTAATTGGATTTTTATTTAAAAACAAAACAATTGTCTTGAAAAAAATATAAAGAAGTGTAAATATTATATAAATGTTTGCAGATTTTTCCAACAATTAACCAATATGAGTATATGTATGGTATGTTGTTGGAAATATTTTTAAAATTAATTTAATGTTAAATGTTTCTTATATTAGACCCGTTCATTAAAAATTTGCTTTACTGCCTGTTTCTCTATGTCGAACGAAAAATTCGTTTCGAATAAATGTATAGAAAACAAAAACAAAATTTTAAATTTATTTGTTGTTTTCCATACATTTATTCGAAACGAATTTTTCGTTCGACATAGAGAAACAGACAGTTAAACTTTAAAATAACATAACTATGGAAGCTTATGTTTAAATATTCAAATATTTTATTTCATCTAAAAATACCAACTCTCACTAAAGTTCTAATATTTGAAAAATTAAATTTTTTTGCAAATAAATTAAAATTTTCTAAAAAGGAGAAATTTATAATAAGAATCAAAATTTTTAAAAAATTCTGAAATTTTTCTTAAAATTTAATTTTTTATTAAAAATTAAAAATTTTACTAAAATTCTGTATTTTCAGTAAAATAAATTTTTTCACTAAAAAAACTCACTAAGAACTGAATGTAATTAAAACTTAATAACAAATCAGTTTCAAAATTCTAAAAACACAGTTATAAACTCTCATTTGAATCTCTACATTTTTGCTAAAATTCAGTAAAAACATTTAATAAACGAAAAAAGAATCGCCACCTCCACGCTCACCAAAGGGTCAATAAAGTATAAATCGCCACTTCCACGCTTTCAAAAGAGTCAATAAATAGTGCTATCGCCACCTCCACGCTCACCAAAGGGTCAATAAAGTATAAATCGCCACTTCCACGCTTTCAAAAGAGTCAATAAATAGTGCTATCGCCACCTCAACGCTTTCAAAAGAGTCAATAAAAGGTACGATAGCTTAACTATCGCTCACAATATATGCGAAGTTAGGGTGTATAAAAAAACGTACACATTTGAATGAGTCAGGTGGGTAGTCACAAATGGACTTTACTGTGCTAAAGCGGGTGAATTGACACCGAAAAAACTGCTGGGTATTGTTACACACATACACATTATATATATTTTAAAAAATCACTCCGACATAGACCTACTTCGTTGAAAGCTAGCATGCTACTAAATGATTTTTTTCTTTGTTTTGCTCTCAAAGCTGAGTGTTTAGTTGACGTTCGTGTTATGTCTTTGTAAATAGCCGATTATGTTCGGGCCCTGGGGCTAAGTTGGCGATCGTTGCTCTAGAAGAATTTCTGCGGAAAAATTATGGAACGACGTAAGAGTAACCATAGAAAACACCTACTACCGTGGTTACTACACCAGACATCCCGACAATCTCCACATCAGTAAAGTAGCGAAAGAATAGCATCATTACTACTTGTGGCAACATCAATGGGCGCAAGCATGTCTATACCATAGGCACAACAAAGTGATAAAGCCATTATGCGTGGTTGTCTACGCAGACCCGACGGAGAGCCTGCCAAAGTCCATGGTGCAGTGGAGATCAATGAAACTATTGCTAGCAGAAGTGTAAACCATGAGTTCGTTGTTGCCGAAATTGAAGGCGAAGTTATAATCGGTGGAGATTTCATGATTGCTCATCGTATAAGCCTGAATATGTGGCAAAAAGAGATTATTAGTAAGAATACTTTCATCAGAAACAGAAAGTTGTAGTAGAGCGACGTATGGGGCGATATTGTGAAGACTGGATAGCGCCCAACGAAATTAGCCTATACTGTCGAAAGTGATATCGACTAAAGAAAATTGCGGAAGGCCCACCCGAAATGAAACGTCCGCCTAATGTCAACTGGTAAAATGTTATTAGGTTCAATGGAATAGTCTGCAAGTCAGATCGTGGTGTCATCATCTAAAGTATTTGAATTTAACATCAAATTGTATTGACTTCTTATTATTTGTAATAAGAAGTCGTATACTTATATGGAGTTTATAGTTCCATTGGCTGAAGCACTTATTGCGGAGGAAACGAAACACACAAAGGACGAACAACCCATCTTTATTTTTAATAAAAATATATATAAATAAAAAAATATATATTGATCAACGTCATTTTTTGTTAAGATTGATTAAGATTATAAAAGGTTATTGGTATTATACTCTGTCGGTAAACAGAAAAGGTTCAACACTATCGTGACATTAAAAAACGGATTGTTTTTAATATAATTAAGATAGTTAAATTTTTTTCATCATGATTTCAAAAGGCTTGAATTCAAAAATGTTTAATAGCAAGAAAGAATTAATAAACTGAGTGTTTTCTTAATATTTTAAACAGTTTTCTATAAGAATATTTAAAAACTGTTCGCGTAAAAAATTTTTCCGATAAAGAAAAAAACAAAATTATAGCAAAATATTCCTCATTTATACTTCTGAATGATATCTTGGTTTTATCTGATGTTCAAATAGTTATATGAAAAGTATAAGATATACTTGGAATCACTTCACAATGATTTTCTCCCGAAATTTTCCGGAGCTTGAACAAATTTTGGTCAACTAGTTTAGTTTGAATCCAATCAACATTACAACTCATGACATATCGATAATTTTAAAGAATAAGCAGTAGAATTAAAAAACAATTTCAATGTATTTTGGTTAAAATATTATAAAGTTTACATGTTGGTTGGGAATGAAACGTTGAATTTTTTGCACAGTTTGTATCTACATATTGCGAAAAAAGATCTTCCGACCTACAGTTCATAAAATTCAAATTTAAATCACATTTAGATGAGTAACATTAAGTAAGTAGTCTTTGTAAGAAATTTCTCCCAATGTTGAAAAATGTGTAAAAACAAAGACGTTTTCTAACATTCAGGTCTGTTAACACTAAAACAACATTTACCTGGAAATTGAACACAACTTTTCAGTTTAAATAAAAAGTTAAAAAAAAAAAAATCATTAACATACAGTTTTCGTTAGAAAATTTTAAGTAATTTAAACGATAATGTTTTTCCATTTATTTTTTTAACTTTTACATTATAGGGTAAGTGTACCTAAGTTCGACATGTACCAGTAGTCGGCAATTTCAAAATTAAACATCAATAACACTGGTCGACAAAAAATGTTTTTTTCGAGCTCCTTCAAAAATAAAATATGTAGACTAGATGGAATTCAGTTTTTTTCCATCAGGTCGGAATTTTTTTTATGGGCGTGTTTAATATTGTGCCCTAAATATGCCGATTACTCGAGTATATTTCACTATTACTTGAGAACGGTATGCACGATTTATATAAATGATATCAAATTTTTATCCGCTCAATAGTTTTGGAGATATTTCGAAAAAAGTGTCGGAAAAAATTTTTTCATGAAAAATTCAAGATTTTGTTTACCAAAACTTTCTTTAAAAGTGAAAACATCAAAAATATTTAAGTTTATAGCCTTTATCTCAAAGCTGGCAAAACTACGAGTAAATAAAGCCACGTATCATAAAAATTTATGCACAAATCTTGATTGGATTCATAGTTAAGTTTGGATACTCATGCATAACTATAGCTAAATAGAAATACATTAGTGGGGCAAAAAAAATAAAAAATTTTTTTTTGTTTTAAATAAAAATAGTCGGCATAAACTGCCGACTTTAGGCAAATCCATTTTTCCCTTCAATCCCAAAGTCGGCATCAGTTTTATCTCCATATTTTTTTAAAACTACTAGAGCATGAATATGTAAAGTAGGTATTTGTTCATATTAATATCGATGCACATTAGAGTGTTCCGTTAAAAATAACCGAAGAAAACCACACAAACATTGCGTATTTATGAGCTGTATAAAAAAATACTTTTTTTTTCTAAATTCATATTCAGTTCTATATTATGGGCATAAAATTATGTTCATTTAGGGGAAAGATCTGAAATATTCTTTGGAAAAATACATACAAATTTCATTTAGGAGTGATTTAAAATAATTAAATTTTGGAGTTTTTTTATGAAAAAATATTTAAACTTTATATGTTTCTTTTATCAATAAAATATTAAAATATTCTTTTACTAAAATTTTCATTTGTTTCCGCCAGAACGGCTTAAAAAGCAGAAATGCGTGAGCAAAACATTATGTTTTTCCATAACACCTCGAAATTGGTCAATTTTCGATACCAATGTTAAAACTTTGCTTGCACCAAGATGTGCCGTACTCTTGATTTTCAAACAGTGGAAGGGAACTTAATTTTTATTTTAAAAAGTTTTTAATATTTTGTATTATTTAGCACATTGATACGCTTCATTTGAGTTGTGTTCCTACATCATTTGTTCCAAAGAAAACACTTTCTATGCACACTTTCGCATTAGATTAGAGATTACACTTTTATCGGAACTTCCAGAGAAACAAGTGCAAAACGATTGGAAACTACACACATTCATATATGTATTTTATTGTGAAAAACATATGTATGTAAATAAAATTAATAATATTTGAATGTAATTTTTGTTTCTATTTCGCGAAAGCATTTTGCACAAAAGACGTATATTTATTTAATTTGTTAATTGTATTAATTAATATTTTAGTGCTTTCTAAACAAATGTCCAATCAAAAACGTAATTTATTTGATTATAAAATTAATAAAATTTATAAAAAAATCAATTTATTTCACTTAATTAATAATTTCGTAATTGAAATCTATTTTTATTTTTTTTTTTTTCTGTGTAAAAGTAACAACAGTTTTAATGCAATGAAAATCTTTAACCTATTCTGTTGACCGGCAGTGTATATCTTATATTTTTGCTTGCTGAATTTACCGTCAGAATTAAAATAAAGCCACTAGATTTCGTGAAAAAACTCGGGAGTGAAAGGATTAATGGTAACGATTGTTTCAGAAATTTCGCAGATTTCGGCTCGCAACCATGAAATATAAAGTGGAGTTAATTATTTAAAAGTCGGGCTGAGATAATAACCATTTTTTAAGTTTTATTTTTATTCAAAATAAATTTTAAAATTTTTGGTATTTTTGTTTCGGAATTGAAAAATTGACGAAAAATCTGTTAAATCTTCGAAAATTTAGTTAAATTGGCAGTAACTCTTAAACAATTGGCAGTAAGAAAAACAACACACAGTTTTATTCAATTTAACATCCCAAAAAGAAGTTAATTTGAATAAATTATCTGTTAATTCAACTTATATTTTACGTAAATTTTAAAATTGACAAATATTTTTCAGTCAATTTGAATAAAATTCTTCAACTTGACTAAAAATTTGTAAATCGACTAAAAACATACACATTTTAAGAAACTAAATAATTTATTTTATTCAGTTTGAAAAAAATTCTTCAATTTGACGAAATTTCTTCAAATTAACTAAAGGCATGTAGAATTGAAGAAATAAAATTTTTAATTTTAACAAAATTTCTTCAATTTTCTTATTTATTTTCACTACTTCATTTTATTTAATTTTAGTTAAAATAAATTAGTTTATGTATTAGTATATTTTCATCAAATTGAAGAATATTATTCAGTTTGACTAATATTATATTAAGTTCTTAATTTACTTATTTATAAATCATTTTGTTAGCTAATATAAACAAATTTAATTAATCAACTAAATTTTTTAATAAATGTATATTATTTATTTTCTCAGGCTGATATCGATTAAAGACTTGTACAAAAATGTGGGTTGTTTCCATTCGAATGATTAAAGATCGTATCAAGGAACGAGCAAACAAACTGTTGTAACAAAATGTGAAACAAATAGAGAATATACCCAAAGGTAATATACTATAACTTAAATATAAAATAATATAATTTCTTATTTCTCAAATATATTTTTTTCAGAGGGTAGTTTATTTGGTTTATTTTACCTTAATGAAAACGTATTAGACTTTTTATCACATAATTATTTATAATTTAAACTTTTGCTACGTAAGTTTGTACTAAATTTAATTAAATAATTTTCTTTATATTATTTAATGCTTATTTCTAATACGAAATATATTTTTTTATACAATAAATGTTATTAAAGTGTTTAAAATTTCTTATTTTCCTACAGGGGTTTGAATTTTGTCAAATTTAATAAAACTCAAATGTTAAAATGAACAAACATTCTTCAATTTGAAGAAAACAATTAGTTAATTTGAATAAATTTTTTATCCAATTCAACAAAAATTTAGTAGAATTAAATAAAAAAAATTAAATTAAATTAAATTAAATAGAAATTCTTCAATATGAATAAAAAAATTTGTTGATTTGAATAATATTTTCTTCAATTTGACTAAAAATTTGTGATCAACAACCAGTGCTCTGCATTTTTCACAATATATTTTTTTTTTTTTAATCTATTGACATAAAAACACGTGCACAAGCTTTATTATTTGTCATTCAACTGATCTTCTTCACTATGCGTTTTCTATATTGAAGAAATTTCTTCAGTTCTACACATGTTTCTTCAATTTTAATTAACAAAATTTATTTATTTCTACATGCCTTTAGTCAATTTGAAGAAATTTCGTCAATTCGAAGAATTTTATTCAATTTGACTAAAATGTATTAGTTAATATTAACAAAATTTCTTCAATTCTACACATCTTTAGTAAATTTGAAGATATTTAGTCAAAAAAAATTGTTAAATTTAATAAAATTTCTTCAATTTTACATGTCTTTAGTAAAATTTACTTAATATTTTAATCATATTGAAGAATTTTTATTTATTTTTACTACTGTATTTCATTTAATTCCAGTTAAAGTAAGTATTAGTATATTTTATCAAATTTTTTAAATATTGTTCATATACATATATAGTACAGCCAATAATTTCTAGTAAAAACCAAATAAGTAATACAATTATAATACATACATATTTTTATATTTTTTTACATATGATCAAAAACTGTAATTGTATGTAAAAACGTACAAACTTATATTGCTAATTTGAAAAAATTTCGTCAAATTGAAGAATTTTATTCAATTTGAATAAAATTAATTATTTAGTTTCTTAAATTTTTAGTCAAGTTGAAGAATTTTATTCAAATTGACTAAAAAATATTAGTCAATTTTAAAATTTATGAAAAATATAAGTTAAATTAACAAATAATTCATTCAAATTAACTTCTTTTTGGGATTTTAAAATTAATAAAATTGTGCCCATTGTTTAAGAGTTACTGCCAATTTAACTAAATTTTCGTCGATTTAACAGATTTTTTTTCAATTTTTTAAGGAAATTTTTTTTATTCAAATCAACATATTTTACATAAAAATATTTTTGACAAAAATTTGTTAGTAGATTTGAAGAAAATTTGTTGATTCGAAAAAAATGCTATTGATTTGAAGAAAAAATCTGTTAATTTAAATATTTTTTTCGTTAAAATTTTACAAAAATTTTTTTGTCAATATTACCTACGAGATTTGGTCCAGTGTGTAAATTTCATTTCCCTTTAAAAAATTCGGATATAACAAAACTTTAGCTGACTTTGAGGTACTCACACACATATAAAAATACTTCATTTCAGCTGCAATATTTTATATTTACAAGTAGCGAGAAAATATAGTTAAATATGTACATTTACTTTAATTAATATAAGTAGGATTAAAATATATGCAACTAATCGCGGTTAACGATAAACCGCGTTTTCTTAATATATAGATACAAGGACTATGCAATTTTTTTTACACTTAAATCATAAATGAATTTTTGGCGAATTTAAAAAAAAAAAACTACATATCCGAGGTTACCAACTTTGGTGGTCTACCCTCTACCCCTTTGACCCGTGACGGATCCTGTACTCCTCCTACCAAAAAATTTGTAAAGTGAGAAAAAATTAAAAGTGCATTAA
The DNA here is from genome assembly GCA_951394005.1 of Protophormia terraenovae. Lineage (NCBI taxonomy): Eukaryota > Metazoa > Arthropoda > Insecta > Diptera > Calliphoridae > Protophormia > Protophormia terraenovae. Next base: position 139,655,484 of record OX596075.1, read on the forward strand.
AAAATAATAATTATATTTAAAACAAAAGGAAAAATGTAGTTGTTTTTTAAAGAAGTAAAAACTACGATGGTTTGTGTTGTTGTTTTAGGTTTATTGAGAGTAAAAATATTAAATTTACTCAGTAAAGACTCAGTTTACTGGAAAAGGTAAAGAACACACCTAACGATATAATAATATCATTAAAAACTATCTCATAAAAAAAGGTACACTTTAATTCGCAAAAACTATCGTTTTCAGTTCCATATCGGTTATCACTTATGATATTTTATGATATAAAATAATTTCGTTTGGTTTATTGGGATACGATCACCATTTTTATTTTGTTTATTTAATAAGTTTTGTTTTTAATTTTCAAATCACTTTAAAGATTACGTCTACAGTATAATTGACTTTGCCATTGCAACTAAATACCAGCACTAACATCTTTAAAATACTTTTTTAATACGTATTTCAATTTTATTTTGTTTTATTTCTTCAGTCTTCCTTGCGTTGCATTAATTTATCAATTACAATTCAATTTATTTCGTTTCGCATCGTATATATTGCGATACATACAATTTGAATTTAAATTCGAACAGACATTAAAAACAAAAATAAAAAATATACATACATATATGACAGCGTTACCGAAAAAGACCAACAAAAATTTCAAAAAAGTTTTTTTTTTTTAGAAAATATGTACATACAATTATAGATACTCTTACGCACAGTATTACGGAGGCAATTGACTTTAGCGACGGCATCTGTTTATTGAATATTTTTGTTTTTCAATATATCAGCAATTCTCTTTTTTCGTTTACTTTTAAGAAACCGACCTTAAACCTCAAATATTTGTTTAATTCAGATTTTTTTTTAAATTAATACAATTATGTAGACTGCACTTCAGGGCGCAAAACAACAATAATTTAAAACTTTTTTTTGAAACCTTGGCAAAATTATATATGTATGTATTAGTCCGAAAATATAAGCGAACATTTTTCAATAAAAAAAATTTCATCAAAAATATTCTTGAGTTTTTAAAATTTCAAAAAGTTGAATCAATCCACAGTAGGACAGAATTGAATTTTTTAAAATAATAAATAAATCTCTAACTTTTAATCGGCTGGTTGGATTTACATAAAATTTCACACAGGCGTAGCAGAGAAGTGAACAATTTTCCACCCCTACCACATACCCTTCAGGAGCGGTGCTATAATGGGTCAAAATAGAGTACCTGCGACAGAACATTTTTCATCGCTTACCAAATTTTGTTTTTTTATCCGATTTCAATTATGTTTACCTAAAGCTCTCAATAAGGCCTATGAAAAACATGCTTGAGTGTGCTTTTTATCTCTGCTTGAGTGTGCTATTTATCACGTTATTTGTATTTGAAATTTAAACTTGGTCCATTTTGTTAAATTAATTGGTCAAAGAACTAAATTATGTATCGATTAAAAAAACCTTAAGTCGTTTTTGCCGAAAAATGTCTACACTTTTTTTTTTCTCTAAAATAAAATTTTCTTTAAAAACATATACTAATTTTATGTCTTCTTTGAGATGATTTTAGAATTAAAAACAAGCTCAAACACCCAACATTAATATGTACAGATCCTCTCGAATTTGACCTATTTTAAATCAAAATTGTGACTTTAACCTATATGTTCTAAATCCCAAAAGCTAGATCTGAAAACCAAATGGAGTTTCGAAAACTCTGTGTTCAAAAAATTTTGCCAATGGCTTTTTCTAAACCTGCAATATATGTGTACTTTATGGACAAAATTAAAAAAAATATAATTTTCGGGATTTCTTTTACAAAAATTTTAAATTTTTCTACATTTTACCATTTTAAATTTTATTTTAGTTCCAAAAATCAGAAAAACTTTCGACTTAATTTTTTTCAAATAAACTATTTAGCTGACACTACGCCACTTTAAAGTCTAATATTTTACGAAAAATTACCTTTGTTGCGTATTTGAACACAAAAACACCTTTGGCTACGGGAACAAATGCTGTAAAATATTAAGTTTTAAAGTGGCGTAGTTTTTGGTTCTATAAAATCTTTTTATATATAATTAAGAATTATGTCAGCTAGATAAAGAAGTTAATTTGAAGAAAATTAAGTTGATAGTTTTTCTGATTTTTGAAGTTAAAGTAAATTTTTTGTAAAAAATTGGTTTGACCACTTTATAGTTATAAACCTGGCGATGAGTAAACGTATGCATATTGCAGACATATCAGTACATGCCGCACAAGCCAGAAAAATATGATATACAAATATTTTCGGCTTGCGACTCTAACCCTCTGCATTGGAAGTTGTATAGGCGAAAGAAGGGTCTTAGATCTGGCTTTTCCTTACAAAAACTCAGGAAGAAATCTTACTACTAGCAAAAACTTTAAGCTCGTGGAACATAAAATCAAGGACCCAAAATAATTATTATCATAATTTTCGAAATCCAAAAAATTGGCACTTTTTAAGAGTTATTACAAAAAATTGATTTTTAATAATTATAGAATAATATATAAATATAAGTTACTCATAACTATTATTTTCTAACTAATATTTTAAAAATTAATTAAAATAATTATTGATGAACAAATAAAATATAAATTTTAAATAATTATTATTTTTCGTTATATATTTAATAACAATTATAATAATTAATTACGAATATCATTGCAATTTCATCATGATATTAGAAATCTAATTGAATATAAGTATTATCAAATTTCAGAGAAAAATACCCAAATAAAATTGAGAGGATTTAAAATTTATACATAATTTTAACTATTATGGATTATATTTTTCAATAACTATTAAAAAAATGATTTTTAAATAAAAAATTAAAAAATAACTATTATAAATAATATATATTATTTTTCTCAATCATAATTATTATTATTTCGATAAAAATATATTAATTGAAAGAAAATAATTATCAGTAAGAAAAAAAATAAAAATTGCATATAATAGTTACAATTTAAGAAATTTGACATAAAAATTGTAATAATTAAGACCTTGCCTAAAATATGTGGGAACAGTTTGAAAGAACAAACGGTTTCTACCAAAGAATTTACAACATAACGGGCGGGTGCACAGAGGGCCAGGGAGATCGATTTTTGGCCAAAACCCCTTATCGTTGTCGGATATTGTAAAAAAAATCATATTTCAAGGTTATTGGACTTGCTGATTCCAAAAATGAACTAAAAAATAAAAAATTCAAAATGGCGGAACCAAAATGGCTGCAAAATTTATTTTAAAAATTTTTGATCCAGCTAAAATTACTTAATTTGAAACTGAAATCAGAATTTGAAAAAACAAAATGGCGGACTCAACATGTTTCTTTAAGTTATGTTAATTTTTTCAAAAATATATTTTTTTTATAATCTATAAATGTGTCAAAAACCAAATACAATAAAACTTTGAAATCTGTTTTCTATAAAATTATCGAAAATATTAAAAAAAAAAATCAAAATGGCGTCTACAATTTTTTTATTGGCGTATCTTTCTAAAATTAAGTTTTTTGTTTGTTTTTGTTGTTACGAAATTTATGAGCATACATAAAAATCAAGTAAGAAAGTTATAATCAGTCTATCCCGACGATATAACACCCTACACTATTGCTTTTATGCATTAAAATTATTTCCGAAGTTAGTTTATATGATTTTTACTGATTTTAAATTTATTTGTGTCAAATATTACCATGATACTGTAATTTTTGTTCTATTTTGGGAATTAAAGTTATTTTCGAAAGTGGACTTTATATAGGAGCTATGCCTGATTGTGGACCGATCTTCCTGATATTTTGCACTCCGATTTAATATTGCATAAAACTTATTTGTACTGAATTTTATTGAAATAGTGATATAAATATGGCATTTCTATGCGTTAAAACCCTATTCGAAGGGTATTTGTATGGGAGCTAGTTGAAATAATTGACGAATCATGACCAATTTCCGTATTGTTTTTCTTCTTTTAAATAGAGATAGAAAATTAAATGCATCTATAATTATATCGAAAGTATCCATTTTTGTGTAAATACACTGGATAATTATTTATTTGAAAAAAAAAAAAATATCTAAATGTTTTCATTAAATTTATGATATTTTGATATCTAGGAACAATATTATAAATTGGTGCGATATGGTGATTTATCATTTGGAGCAAATTTGGGCAACTTTTTTAAAAAACTAACACTCCATTAGATATAAAAATAGAAAAAAAATGTTTTTATCGGACTGAGAATTTGTGTGGATTTCTTTGGAAAAAGGTTTCTTTTTTTTCAAATAAATAATCATCCAGTGTATTTACACAAAAATGGATACTTTCGATATAATTATAGATGCATTTAATTTTCTATCTCTATTTAAAAGAAGAAGAACAATACGGAAATTGGTCATGATTCGTCAATTATTTCAACTAGCTCCCATACAAATACCCCTCGAATAGGGTTTTAACGCATAGAAATGCCATATTTATATCACTATTTCAATAAAATTCAGTACAAATAAGTTTTATGCAATATTAAATCGGAGTGCAAAATATCAGGAAGATCGGTCAACAATCAGGCATAGCTCCTATATAAAGTCCACTTTCGAAAATAACTTTAATTCCCAAAATAGAACAAAAATTACAGTATCATGGTAATATTTGACACAAATAAATTTAAAATCAGTAAAAATCATATAAACTAATTTCGGAAATAATTTTAATGCACAAAAGCAATAGTGTAGGGTGTTATATCGTCGGGATAGACTGATTATAACTTTCTTACTTGATTTTTATGTATGCTCATAAATTTCGTAACAACAAAAACAAACAAAAAACTTAATTTTAGAAAGATACGCCAATAAAAAAATTGTAGACGCCACACAGTGGGGTCAAACGCAAATTTTTTGGTAATAAATCTGTATCTCCTGTATGCTCGGATTAAATGGAAATGTATGGAAGAGTTGCAGAGGAGGACCCAAGCTTTCAGAAAAATCATCTTGTGGTCACCCTGTGATAACACAAGATAAGCTACAGGGTGTCAAAACTGACTACCTCGATTATGTAAAAGTTTAAAAAAATCTTAACTTCTTCAAATGAAGTCCGATTTTAAAGATTTTTATATTTTTGTAAAGTGCTTGGTAAGCTAAAGAAAAAATAAGCTTACTTAGCAAATCTATCTCTAACAGTTAAAAAGATATTTACACTTGAATTTTGAATTTTAGATTTTTTGCCTCGACTTTCTTTGTTTTTCAGGAATAAGTCCGGAGATATATGAGGAAAAAAATTTTAAAAATATTTTTTAATTTGCTATATATTTCAAAATAACGTACTGAAAGAATTTTTGGATTATTTCGATTCGTCTAGACGTGAAAAATATTCAAAGTCAGTACTCTAAAATTGGTATGAAAAACTGCTATTTTTTACAAAAATATAGTACAGTTCTTTCACTTTTTTCTCAAAGTTCCGTTAACGAAAAAATTCTTTCTTTATACATTTCAAAAGATAAAGCTTCAAAAATCTTTAGTAACGAAATTTTGAATTAATTTATGTTTGCACCCTACAACAGGCATTGGTCGAAAATGGTCAATTTTGGAAAAAGGTAAAATTTTTATCGATTAATAAAAAAAATGTCACGCGAGCTTTTTTAAATTTTTTGACGATATTTCATTAAAAAATAAATTAAGAACGATTTGACACTAAATTGCTTCCCGCCTGGCCAAAAACGAATGCAGGAGAGCAGATTTCATGAAAAAAGTCAATATTTTAAACGACTTTTTTTAATTGCATAAAAAAGCATATTAGCATAATATTTTCGCCATTATATCTAATGTTTTGTATAAATTATATATCGATCTATCATTACTGCAAAAATCATTAAAATATCTTTAAGACCCGATTTTTGGCAATTTTTCAAAAATAAAAAATGTTTAATAAATATAAGCGATTATTACGAATATTATCTCCTTCAACAACCAAAACGTGCTAATACCTCTGTCAAATAATTATATGTGCAATATTTGTTTTCTGGTTTTTATATATTTCAAGAGTGATATACATTTCTTTGGTTTACAATTTTTTTCTTTCTTACCTAATGTCCCTATTTGCAAAATTTTAGGTTCCTCTTGGCATTGTATTTAAAGTACCGTTAAAATAAACATATCATTCTCTAAATTTTAATAGAAAATAATTATATGTGCAAATTTAAATTTTTACTCAACAGACTGACATGAAGTCCCAGTTTGAGCCGTTTAACCAATTAAAGTTCAAATTAAAGTTATTTGGGGAATATTTAAAATGATTAGACCTAAAATACCAAATTTTTTATTTTATTTTTTTTTTAATTTATAGCCAAAATATGTCACCAGATCATGAACTGTCAGTTGAAGTGCTGAAATCATTAAAGTAAGACGACAGTTTATGTAAAATTCCAAAAAATGGTGTATACAGAAAATGTTTATCATAATACTGTTGAAAATTTTCAAAAAATCTGAGAAATTGCTATCATTCTAGGAGCGGTAATCCATAATCAATTGCTGATTAGCGGGTATTAAGGACATTTTTTCGAAGAAAAACAACATGTGTTACAGAAAAATAACGGCCAAATGAACGGGTTTTAATAATTAGACGTGAGCATAAAATAATAAAAGAGGTTTTAGATTAAAATTATGACCTTTGGGTGGCAAAAACATAACTAATAGAGCGGTACAAAAATCCGCACGCAGGATTTTATGATAAATATAATTTTTTGGTTAAAAACTTTAATTACACCATGAGTTCATCTGCATAAGGGATGAAAAATATTATATTTAAATTATCCAAGTGTTTATCAAAAATATTACATGGGTATTCAACGTCTACAAAAGACATGCTTGAAGCGTAATCATAGTGTCGAATCGCACATAATATAAGTCAATTTTAGTTCTAGATAGAAGTTGAAAATATTTATTGGACGTAGCTAAATTAATTCACAGCACAACATAAATTTACTGGACAAAAAATCCAATAGCTTCGTTGATGAATTTCATAAAAAAAATAGATTTTTCAGTAAATTAATGTGACGATGTTACTATATCGATCCTCAAAATCGGTTTTTAAGTCACAAAATATTATATTTCTGCAGCGACCAGTAATGATCCTCAGACCTTCATGACATAAGGATTTCCAAAGAATACTGTATGCTGAGATATATTTAGATTCAGAGCTATATGACAATATCAAATGTTTCAAATTGATTTTGTATAAGTATACTACAGTTTTGACCTAAATATATATAAAGCAAAAAGGACGAATCTGTATAACGAAGGATGCATCTGGTAACGTTATATTAGGATAACACAATTCCTTAACAACTTTCATGAATATTGAAAATTAACTTTATTTAAATAAAGGATTTTTATAAAATTCTTGTCGTACACATATAATTATTTTCTATGAACAATTTTAAAATCAATTAAGTTTTGCTACAAAATACACATAAGAAATAAATTTTTCATTTTACTTATAAAGCTTTAATAAACATTAAAAATATAAAAAAGATTTGAATTTGAAAATACTATTTTTGAAGAAAATAAATTACTTTATAGGTATGCACATATAATTATTTAACTGGGGTACAATTGTGTATTTCGTATACGCACGTATGGAAATATTGTAAAACAGTGAATTTGGTGAGAGTTGACCTAAGTTGACAGTTTTGAGACCATAGTATAATGCTTTTAAAACAATCTGTATATACATATTATACATCAATGAATTGGTAAATATGTCTATTTTCATATTATTGGAATATTTTATTAGGTTTTGGAAAATACGCGGAGTTTTGCTTTACAAAACATAATTTTTTTAGTTTTTATATCTTTTTTATATTTTTTAAATTTGAAAAATTGCCAAAAATTTATTTGTAAAGCCTTTTTAATGATATTTTCAGGAAAGAAAAATCGATATGAATTTTATACATTACATTAGAAATAATTGCGAAAGTATTATGCTAATATGCTTTTTTTATGCAGTTAAAAAAAGTTGTTTAAAAAATTTACTTTTTCATGAAATCTGCACTCCAGGATTCGTTTTTGGCCGGGCGGCCAAAAATGAATGTCGATAATATATCGTCAATAAATTTAAAAAAGTTCGCGTGACATTTTTTTTATTAATTGATAAAAATTTAAATTTTTCCAAAATTCACCATTTTCGACCAATGCCTGATGTAGGGTGCAAGCCTAAATCAGTTCCAAATGTCTGTATTAGCCATTTGTGAAGTCTTGTTTTTTGAAATGTATAAAGAAAGAAGTTTTTTCTTTAACGAAACTTTGAGAAAAAAGTGAAAGAATTGTACTAAATTTTTGCCAAAAATAGCCATTTTTCATACCAATTTCAGAGTGCTGACTTTGAATATTTTTCACGTCTAGACGTATTGAGATAATCCAAAAATTCTTTCAGTACGTTATTTTGAAATATATAGCAAATTACTAGATATTTTTAAAAAAATTTTATCTCATATACCTCAGGACTTATTCTCGAAAAACGAAAGAAAGTCGAGCCATAAAATCAAAAAATCAAAATTCAAGTGTAAATATATTTTTAACTGTAAGAGATAACTTAGATAAGTAAGCCCATTTTTTTCTTTAGCTTGGCAAGCACTTTACAGAAATAGAAAAATCTTTAAAATCGGACTTCATTTGTATAAGTTACGATTTTTTTAAACTTTTACATACTGGAGGTAGTAAATTTTGACACCCTGTAGATTTTCTTGTGTTATCACAGAAAAAATTTTATTTCGAGAAATTTATAGTCTTCTTGTTTAAAACAGGGTGATTAATAATAAATAGTCTATTTTTTGTTGACATTAAATGTGTTTACTTCAAATATTATATCATTTTGCTTAAAGTTCTCGTTTCGAAAACTTTTCACAAGTTACAGAACACAGGTACAGATTTCAAAGTTTTATTGTATTTGGTTTTTGACACATTTATCGATTATAAAAAAAATATATTTTTGAAGAAATTAACATAACTTAAAGAAACATGTTGAGTCCGCCATTTTGTTTTTTCAAATTCTGATTTCAGTTTCAAATTAAGTAACTCTAAAACTGCCTATAAACAAAATTTTAGCTGGATCAGAAATTTGTTTTAAAAATTTGGCAGCCATTTTGGTTCCGCCATTTTGAATTTTTTATTTTTTAGTTCATTTTTGGAATCAGCAAGTCCAATAACCTTGAAATATGATTTTTTTTTACAATATCCGACAACGATAAGGTGTTTTGGCCAAAAATCGATCTCCCTGGCCATCTGTGCACCCGCCTTTATGTTGTACATTCTTTGGTAGAAACCGTTTGTTCTTTCAAACTGTTCCCACATATTTTAGGTTCCACGAGCTTAAAGTTTTTGCTAGTTTTAAGGATGTAAAAAATGTCCGTAGTAAGATTTCTTCCTGAGTTTTTTTAAGGAAAAGCCAGATCTAAGACCGTTCATTCGCCTATACAACTTCCCATGCAGAGGGTTAGAGTTGAATGCTATCTAGCTGACATAATTCTTAATTATATATAAAAAGATTTTATAGAACCAAAAACTACGCCACTTTAAAACTTAATATTTTACAGCATTTGTTCCCGTAGCCAAAGGTGTTTTTGTGTTCAAATACGCAAAAAATGTAATTTTTCGTAAAATATTAGACTTTAAAGTGGCGTAGTGTCAGCTAAATAGTTAAATGCGTTACAATTTCTGCACAAACACATAATACCCCAACCACCTATGGTGGTGTAGGGTATAATAAAAGCGGTCGTATTTCGATGGTAAGAAGTTATCACGTGTGCTCGCAACTACGTACGTACATATGAAGAACCCGCAAAGTGATCAATAAATTTGTTTGTATCTTAATGTGCGTTTCTCCTCGTTATATACAGTCGAACACGGTTATAACGAACTCAAAGGGACCGATGAATTTAGTTCGTTATAAACGTAGTTCGTTATATACGTAAAATTCCAAAGAAATATTTTTTAACAAAATACAGGTACGTATTTGATTATTACACTAATATTTGTAATTAAAGCGTATTTCCTTCCTTTTAAAATAGGATGTATTTATGTTTTAAATATCAATGATTTTAATATATAAGGAAGAATATTTTTTGTATTCATCAGTTATTGGTCAAGAGGAAATTTTTTTGTATACTCATTCAACGTTTTCTTAAATTACCGAGGTTTTTACATTGGCATGTTTTGAGATCTTTGAGGAATAACAATTTTCTAATACAGTGGTTTCCCGGTTTAACGAATACTCAGTTTAACGAATTCGCGATTTAACGTACGTACAAATTTTTAACATTAAGTACCTTATATCACGAACAATCTATATATTTTAGTACTCGATACAACGAATTTTTCCAAGAAATGTGATTTCAAATCTATAAAAATAAGAGAAAGTAAATAAAACACATTTCTCATTCTATTGAAAGAGTACTACTCTCCCCTTTTATGCAAAAGGAAGAGAATTAGAGATTTTTGTTTGGACAATATTTTTATACCCTACACCACCATAGGTGGGGAGGTTATTATGCGTTTGTGCTGATGTTTGTAACACCCAAAAATATTGGTCTAAGACCCACCTAAATTTATACCAATCGGCTTAGAATCACTTTCTGAGTCGATTTAACGATGTCCGTCCGTCCGTCTATATAAACCTTGTAATCAAACTACAAGTCGCAATTTTGAACAAAAATTAATGAAATTTGGCACACAGGTTTATTACAGTCCAAGGACAAAGCCTCCATTATTTCACCTAGCCCCCATACATGTGTCCTCCCGGAAAAGGTTTTAACTATCATAAATCCCTTAAATATAGCAATATTTTAATGAAATTTGGCACATATAAGTTTAATGTAATAAGATCGGTCCACAATTTATCATAGCTCCCATATAAACCCCTTTTCAGAAAATCACTTTAACGGACATAAATCCCATTAAAATGTTATTATCAAGTTAATATTCGACAAAAATAAGTTTTATATAAACATAAATGATAGTGCCAAATTTTAAAAAGTTCGGTTCAAAATTTACCATAGCTTCCATAGGAGGCTCTCTTTCGGGAATCACCCATAAGTGAAGAAATTCATATAAATGATAGCATCGACGCAATATTCTGTAATTGTATATTTTATTTTACACTTAATATGAGTATCGATCCACATATGGGTCGAAGTCTAATAAAGGACCCCTCCCCTAAATATAATGTACACAATGGTGTATGATATCGGGCTTGACCGACTATATTTTTTTTCTCGTTTCATTTAAAATTATTTTCTAAATAAAAAAACAGAAAATAACGAAGTAAAAATACGTTACAAAGCTGTTATTTTTTTACTGTCATTTTATCATGTACCTCCATACATACATATGTGATGCAGTTGAGATTTACTTATTAAGCCGGTTTTACATTATAAACAGTTCATAAGAGTTGCAATCAAATACCTACTCTCTAGTATAAGATAACTAAATTATGTTTTAAAAATGTAGACTTTAAAATAAATCTTTAAAGGTATATTTTGTTAGTAAAATATTTTCGCGATTTAACGAATTTTTCGATTTTACGAATTGGCCTGAAAATATATCATTCGTTACACCGGGAAACTACTGTATTTTAATTTTTAATCCTCTTATTATTTCAGTTTTATTTATAGATATTTTCATTAATGTGTATGCGTAATGTTAAACAACTTTAAAATAAAAATCCTCTTTCTTTTGTCGGATAATTTAAATTGAAATAAATAAAAGTTATTTCTTGTAGTTTTCACATTTTTAAAATATTTTGAAATGTGCAATTTTATTTATCGAAAATTTGTATTTTTAGGAGTTCGTTACAAACGTAGTGTTTTGTATGAAATATTGTTCTTGGGACCATAAAAATGTGTTCGTTATAAAAATAGTTCGCTATAAACGTGTTCGTTATAAACGTAGTTATTTATATGTAAATTTTGTGTAAAATCAATGGGTGTTCAAACTTATTTGAACATATTTTATTACTTTTTTTTATATCTTTCTTTTAAGTATTATGTTAAATTTTAATTACCATTTGTAATATTTTTTTATAAATTTTATGATTGTTTACATTTGTTGTGGACATACGCATGTGCGTTGGTCTTTTACACATGTGTACAATCAACCCTTATCTTTCACACTTGTGTGTGATAAGAATTATTGAAGGGTTTATGTGTATAATAAGAAAAGTACTTAAAATTATTTAGGCTAGATAGTTTTAAGAAATTCAATATTAGTTCTTAAGGTCTTTACAATTACTAATAAAATTAGTGCCGAATTAGCATTCAACAGTGCTGATTTAGCATTCAAGAATGTCTTACAAACATTCAGAAACAAAAGAAGTGTTTTTATTTAAATTCTTTTGTTCAATGGGAATGAAGAAATATGTTCGCTATAGCCATAGTCCATTATAACCGGTGTTCGTTATAACCGTGTTCGACTGTATAACAAAATTTTTGTGTTTTTTTATTTTTCGTTCACCAAATAATTTTTAGTCTAATATATTCATATCGACTTCGTTTATTTTTAGTAAAATTTCACTAAAAATGTATTTGTGATAATCGTTTTTTTTTTTCATATAATATGTGTGAAGGTACCCAGGTACCTTGCCATATTGTTAAAGGTATTAGAAGTGAATTAGTCCGCCAAAATATATAAAGAAAAACTAATTTTATCATTGAATAAATGTTGCCATCTTTTTGGAAAAAAACCCAAAAATGTAAAATTTTTTAATATTAATATAACTTTTTAACGGATTCGTATAATTATATGATTCTTGCAGCAATATTATTTAGAATTTTGTAGGGAATCTGGCAAATATTTTAGAAAAATTCGGAGGCAATTAAAAAAAGACGAGGCTAAAAATGAGGTAAAAATTTATTTCGACCCGAATATCTCTTAAACTAAAAAAGATAACCGTATTTTTGGTAGATATTTACAAGGACTATCTATATATACAATTTCTTTTCTGTCATATCATAAATGAATTTTTAGCAATTTTTTTAAAAAATTACATACCCGAGATGGGCAACTTTGGAGGGCCACCCACTTCCCCTCTGACCCGCTAGGAGACTGTACTCCTCTGGCCATGTGAAATTTTATTGAGATACCTCTAACGGTTCTTTAGTTACTGAATTATTTCCAAAAAAAAAAGCGTTTTGGAACCACTGTGCGTTCGTTAAGTCATTCACGAAAATAGATTTGTGTTAAAAATATTAGTACTAAATAACGTTGATGAAAATGAATTCAGATTACTACTATAAAATAAGTAAATTTTCATGTAAAATTACTAAAAACGTGTAAACCTAGGCGTAATATGTTTATCAGTATTAACTACATACTTTTGTGAACAGAAATACACGCAATGTATAATAATTTAATAGCACTGGTCGGCACAAAAAATTTTTTTCGTGCTCCCTCAAAAAAAATACGTGGACTAGATGGAACGAGAATGGTATGCACGATTTATATAAATAATATACCGAAATGTGTGGAATAAAAATGGCTTTAAGTCGTTCTACTAAAAAATATTTATCCGCTCAATAGTTTCGGAGATATTTCGAAATAAGTGTCCGAAACAAATTTTTCATGCAAAATTCAAGATTTCCTTTTTTTACTAAAACTTTTTTTTAAAAGTGAAAGCATCAAAAATGTTTAAGTTTACACTGAACCAAAAATGAGCAGTAAATACGGTAAAATGGGGTGTAGAATTGAAGAAAAGTAGGTTAAATATCAACTAACAAAATGGTTATTCAATTCAACAGAATTTTTTGTTAATTTTTCGTAAGTTAGTTAAATTCACGAAAATTCGTCAATATGACTAATTCAATTAGTTAATTGAAAGGTAGTTAATTTGACAAATTTTTAGTCAAATTAAAGAAAATATTATTCAAATTAACTAAAAATTTTATTCATATTGAAGAATTTTTATTCAATTTAACTAAATTATTTTATTTAATTCTACTAAATTTTAGTTAAATTGAATAACAAATTTATTCAAATTAACAAATTTTTTTCTTCAAATTGAAGAATGTTTATTCAATTTAACATTTGAATTTTATTCAAATTGACAAAATTTCGTCAATTCCAAAGTACTGTTAAACCCTTGTAGAAAAATTTACTATAAATTGCAATCATCAAAATAAAACAAATAAGGAATTTTAAACACTAATAATATTTATTGTGTAAAAAAATATAATTTATGTTAGAAATAAGCATTTTAAAATATATAAAGAAAATTATTTAATTAAATTTAATATAAACTTACGTAAGAAAGTTTTAATTAAAATAATTTTATGATAAAGGTTATACCCTTTCAAAAATGTAAAATAAACCAAATAAACTACCGTCTGAAATATAAATTAAGAAATATTTGAAATAAGAAATTCTGTTATTTTATAATAAAATTGTAATATATTACCTTCAGATATAGTATAAGATGATGTTTTATCAAAATTCTTTATAATTCGAATGGTAACAACCCACATTTAATACAAGTGTTTAATCTATATCGATTAAGTACATTAGATGTGCACTCACTCAGTAATCAACAACCAGTGCACTGCATTTAATTTCAGCCCATACAGAAACTTAATATTTTTAAATTTTATTTCTGGATGATCTATAGCAACATATAATAAATGTAAAGAAAACGAAAATATAAATAAAAAAGTTTATATACATAGTACAAAAAATATTTACCTACATTTGTAAATCATTTGTGGTCACTTGTAGTAGGTTTGTTTTTAGGTTTTCCAAGGAAATTTTTGTCGTGCAGTTCTCCATAATCCAAAACGACTCCTTGAGATAATGAGGACCGTGGTCTGGCATTTGATAAATTTAATTTGTTTATATTTGCTATCGAAATGATTTATAAAATAAGTAAATATACCTAAAATATTAAAAATTTAAAATGTTTAACATTACCGTGAAAAGTATGAAAAAGTCTTCCAGAAGTCCGTAGTTGGTTGCATTTTGTGCCATCCATGAATTTGCACATAAATTAACATTTTTTGCAGGAGAATTGTATATTTCGCCGATTATATATATTGCTTGTTCTTGAAGTATATCTGATTAAACACAAATTTACACTTATTTTTCACTATGTTTTATTTATTCGAGTATTTTTTTAATTGTATAAAAAAAAATTGTAAACAAAATTTAAATCTATTGACACACAAACACGTGCACAAGCTTTATTGTTTGTCTTTCAACTGATATTCTTCACTATGCGTTTTCTGTATTGAGGAAATTTCTTCAGTTCTACACATGTTTCTTCAATTTGACTAAAAGAAATTATTTAAATTAACGAAATTTATTCAATTCTACATGCCTTTAGTAAATTTGAAGAAATTTCGTAAATTTGAAGAATTTTATTAAATTTGACTAAAATAAATTAATTTATATTAACGCAATTTCTTCAATTCTACATGTCGTTAGTAAATTTGAAGAAATTTCTTCATTTTATTCAATTTGAATAAAATAAATTATTTAGTTTCTTAAAATGTGTATGTTTTTAGTCGATTTACAAATTTTTAGTCAAGTTGAAGAATTTTATTCAAATTGACTAAAAAATATTAGTCAATTTTAAAATTTACGAAAAATATTAGTTAATTTAACAGATAATTTATTCAAATTAACATCAGTGTATCATCTTTATCTCAAAAAAATAAAAATAAAAAATTGGTGGATTAGAGGAATTTAACGTGCTAAATAGGAATCAGCTTTAACTTTTTTCCTATAACGTATTGATTTTTTTTTTTATGGGCATGACTACTATGACCCCGCCTTAAGACAGTCACACTTGTATAACTCGAGAACAATTTGTCCAATTAAGAAAAATTAAACTTCAATATATAGCGTCTTAAATTATCTTTGAGCTGAATTTACATAATGTTTTGTCCAGATAATATTTCCGTAGTTATTCGGTAATTAATAGCGAAAAAACTAAAATTTCTTTTCTTGAAAAATCGTGAAAATTTTGATCCATAACTCTGAAATTCTTGAACGAGTGAAAAATATTGTTGCCATACTTTGAAGACAATTTTTGTATGTATCTTTTGATCATTTATCAAAATCGTGTAAACGGTTCTTGAGTTATAGTCTAAGTTTGACAAACCATTCTCGAATTTTATAGTGGGACCGCTGAATAAGGTGATGATATTAGTCATGCACATAAAAAAAAATCGGTATGTGGTAGAAAAAAAGTAAATGCAGATTCTTGTTTAACACGTCAAATTCCATATAGTCCAACTATTTTTATTTCAAGAAAAAATAAGAATTTTTTTTTTGCCCACCACTGTATTTCTGCTCAGTTGTATGTAACATGGGTATTTTTACTTAATTGTGAATAAAATTAAGATTTGTGCATCAATTTTGAAGATGCATTATTAGCAGCATTACCAGCTTTAAGATAAAGATGATAAACTGTAATATTTTTGATGTTTTCATTTATTAAAAGAAATTTTAGTAACAAAAAAATCAAAAATTTTTCATGAAATTTTTTTTTTTTTTTTGGACACTTATTTCAAATAACTTCGAAACTATTGAGCACATACAAAAATTAAGTTTGGATGATTTGAAGATGTTTTTAGTACGCATCTTTTGGTGTATCACTTTGGTCAATCGTTCACCGTTCTTGAGTTATGAAGAAATATACTAGAGTAATGGCTTTACTATGAGCGAAATATTGGACACGCCCATAAAAAAATTCAGACCTGATAGAAAAAAACTGAAAGCAGATTCGTGTTTAGCGCATCAAAATACATCAAGTCCAACAATATACATATATTCAGTCTTATTCATAATAAATTCTTATTTTAGGTTTATTGTACAAAACTGTTTCTGTTTAAACTGTTTCCCTTATTAACTTCTTATAATAAAAAAAAAAAAAAACAGTATTCATAACGTATAAAAAACACTTCATAACTATTAGTTTTTTTTTTTGTTCTGGCAAAGGGATAATGACCTTTTTTGTTATATTAATTTGTGGAATATTTTAAATACTCGAATAATTAATTTGTTTTGATTTTATGTACATCACCACTTTCCTATTTTGTTTTTAACTATTATTTTTTCATATTTTTTGAATTATTAAAAAAAAAACCTTTTTAGTCTTTCTGCTGACTATGGAATGTAATCATAATGAAAGGAAATATAAAGCTTTATGTCTTTTACTTATGTTTAAATAAAATGCGCCAATTTAAATCAACGAATTGCCTTGCTGGTAGACCTACATATATATTTACAAGTACAATTATTAAAAAAAAAAAAGGAACTGTGGTTGTAATTAGGAAGTTATTGCTAATGCAATTATTTCATTAAAAACAACACTCACACATCCCACTTTGAAGATGGAGCCATTAGCACGTTTGCATTAGTGGCAAATAACAAACACCTTCAAAATTGATGGAAGCTTATTGTCTTTTTTATCCATATATTTTATGTAACAAAAAGAAATAACAGTTGTATTTGAAACTGTTTTCTACTAACTATCGCGAGTCTGTGTAAAAGATTTTTAAGCAATTATAAATTAATATGTTTAAAACTTTGCAAAACTATGTTACAAATGCATTCAATTTGCGGAAAAAATAATATATTTCTAAAAATGTCTATTATCAAACTGTTAAAGTGGGTTTCCACCAACAATAAATTTTTTAAATTTTATACAGTTTTATTAAATGCTTATATAAGAAAAAAGTGATTATGAATAAGGCTGATTGCGAATAAAATTACTATAAATAAGGCGAGTAATACAGAATTTGTCAAAATTTTCAAAATAAAAGCATTATATAATTTGTTATCATTGTTAATAAATCTCTAGAAACAAGAAAAAAAAAACTTAATTTAAATTGTGAGGGGATAGTACACGCAAAGAAAAAATATGGTGAATGGGAACCATAATCGAATACTGTCATATTATAGTTAAAGTTTATGGTTGTCTGCAAATTATATTATGATTGGATGTAGCACCATAATATGGTTAAATCACAATAAAAATATGGTTGAGCTGAAACCATAATTTTGTTGTATATGTACTTAATTCATGTATTCAACAATAATATGGTTAAACAATAATTAAAATATGGTTGATCTGCAACCATAATCCTTAGAAATTTCTTGAATATTCGAACAAGGTAACTCCAATGTTGTTTTATTTATATTATTAACCAAAGTTTCTAAATTACAATACGTACAAATCGATTCGCTTAAATCACCGAAAGAATCTGATAAGTTGTAGTACTCTGCGTGGAATATAAAATTTAATAAAAGAACAAAATCAATATTAAAGTTGGCATAACTACTTCATGTAAAAAGTTGTGCTTTAAATTACTTACTTGATAACTTTATGTCCAATATAAAATCTTGGACGGCAATTTAAACAACAATAGCGTGGTTTTAATTTAAACATATTGTGCCAACAATATAATTGTGAATTGAGAACAAAAAAGTAATTGCTACAACAAAACTGTTTTTAAAATAAAATAAATTCAACAATAACGATGTTTGCGATGACAATATATTATTACGATGTTGGGACAACCATATTGCGAAATTTTTTTTTCGCCGCATATATAAAGAAAGCATTAAAATTAAGCATTCCATTCTTAAGAAGATATGATATAGTGGTCCAAGAAAAAACGTATGAAAAAGTGCAATTAACTCAAGGCATATTCTTTAAATTTGCCATATATTGTAATCCTTCCTAACGTGTCAGATAATGGAACTAATTTACAAAGCTTTAAAAGTATCGAAGAGTATATATGACGCGAAAAATTAATAATCCGTATTATTTTTTTATTTTAACACTATCTAAAATGGGCTGTAGGTCTTAAAGTTATTACATAACAATTTTCAAAAATTTCGAAATACTTTATATACATTATTTATTTCTACATATAGCTGAGCACAGTCGCACAAGCATATCATATTTAATGTAATAATTTATATAATTGCAGCAAGCATATATCAAACGTATCCGTATGTTCGATTACTATAACCACTATGTGGTTTTAATGTTATATTAAACATAATATTGTAGAATAAAGTAGAAGCGCATAATATAATGATTACGACAAAAGTATCTAATTTTTACTACAACAATAATCTGGTAACAGAAACATAATATTATGCTTTAATACTATTTACAACGCCAATATGGTTGTTTTGCAATTATATAAATTACTCGAAAGACTATAGTATTATAAAAAAAATAGTTTAACATATATAAGAAAAATTTGAAATTTGGTAAATGCTTAATTTTATACCGTGATAACTTTTTTGTACCTTAGCGAATGTGATTCACGCCCACGGATTTTAAACGCTGAAACCTTTCTTGTTCATACCAAATTCTATCAATGCACATAAGTCCGAATGACCACTTTTTTGGCCAAAAATATATACATATATTTCTCGTATTTTAATAAGCATTCCATTCTTAAGAAGATATGATATAGTGGTCCAAGAAAAAACGTATGAAAAAGTGCAATTAACTCAAGGCATATTCTTTAAATTTGCCATATATTGTAATCCTTCCTAACGTGTCAGATAATGGAACTAATTTACAAAGCTTTAAAAGTATCGAAGAGTATATATGACGCGAAAAATTAATAATCCGTATTATTTTTTTATTTTAACACTATCTAAAATGGGCTGTAGGTCTTAAAGTTATTACATAACAATTTTCAAAAATTTCGAAATACTTTATATACATTATTTATTTCTACATATAGCTGAGCACAGTCGCACAAGCATATCATATTTAATGTAATAATTTATATAATTGCAGCAAGCATATATCAAACGTATCCGTATGTTCGATTACTATAACCACTATGTGGTTTTAATGTTATATTAAACATAATATTGTAGAATAAAGTAGAAGCGCATAATATAATGATTACGACAAAAGTATCTAATTTTTACTACAACAATAATCTGGTAACAGAAACATAATATTATGCTTTAATACTATTTACAACGCCAATATGGTTGTTTTGCAATTATATAAATTATTCGAAAGACTATAGTATTATAAAAAAATAGTTTAACATATATAAGAAAAATTTGAAATTTGGTAAATGCTTAATTCTATACCGTGATAACTTTTTTGTACCTTAGCGAATGTGATTCACGCCCACGGATTTTAAACGCTGAAACCTTTCTTGTTCATACCAAATTCTATCTATGCACATAAGTCCGAATGACCACTTTTTTGGCCAAAAATATATACATATATTTCTCGTATTTTAATAAAATTTCTAATAGGTATATGTCAATTTTAGGTTTTTCTTAACCCTTTTGTGACCAAAAAATAATTATGAGTAACATTATTCTTTGAATTTTAATTAATTTTATAACTAGCATCACTTTGTGTTCCCACTTCGTTCAAAATATATTGACTAAAAATTTAATTTTGTTGCATTTTTCAGTAAAATTTTTTTATTGATGAATCAAACGTCTAACAAGTCGTTCTAATTTCGGTTTATTATTTCCAGCTGGGATAATGAGGATATTTTTTCTAATTTTCCAATAAAGTTTGTATAGAAATTTAAAAAATTAAATTTTCAAAATATTTTCAAAATATTCCCAACCAGTAAGGATTTTCTTATATTTCAGTCTTTATAAATGGAATATGCATCATCATCTTCATCGCTGGCTAAAACGAAATTATTTTTTCAAAAAACAAAATGCAATTTTTGTTTACTTTAATTAAATTACGCTGCAGTAAAAAATTTTGTTTGCGCGAGTTGAGTTTTAGGCAAAAAAAAAACAGTCTCTTCGGACCTATGTGCAATGTTCCAAAAAAAAAAATATAATAATAATAAAATGACAAAATTTAAAAACGTTTATGTTTTTGCCCATTTATAAGTATTTCTTCTAAAATAGTCACTGGACACTTCTAGTTGAGTCTTGTCTAGGAAAATTATTACTACAATTTACCAAATACAGTAAAAGCTACCTTAACGGACAGCTCCGGTAGGAAGAAAATTTTTTAGGTCCCATGGTTTAGGTGGTATTTTTAGAATAAATTAATATCCGCTAGGCGGACGCTCTATTGGCCGAGCGCGGGCACTTGCTTTTAAAGAAAATATCTCCCGTAGCCGGACAAAAATCATAAACGGTAAATAAAATTTACAGAATATAGTGTAATCAGATGCATCTTATTTTCATTTTTGTCCGTGTTTGCATCATATTTTATATTTGCTTTTATTTTTCGAAGTTTACTATTAGTTTTTTACTTAACTTTTCGCTGGTTTTAAGTTAAAACAAGTTTTTTTTTAATTTAACTTTGACTTTTACACTTGATTAAAAGTTCTTCATACTAAAAAAGGGAAAATGAAAACTTGTTCCTTTAAAACATAATTTCTCCCAGTAATCTTTGTTCTGAAGACAGTCTCGATAATGGGTCCATGATTTTTCGTATAGCACAATGGCGACAGATTCTTAGAAATCTTGACAACTTTTTTGAATAAAGGACATAGAAATTCTACAGATGAAGCTGAGCGACATTGTGATTAGTCATATAAAAAAAGTACTTGGGATCGATGCCAGGCCAAAAACTTAATTTTCCCAAGTTGAATAGTTAAACATGTAGTGCGATTCAGTAACTTATTTTAATGATAATCGAATCGTTTAAAAAATTAAACAACAAAATTATCGATTTTTCTATTCTGTAACACTTTTTAACGACATTCGTTGTCTACTTCTGTCGTTAATTAAACCACAATATTTTTTTTTTTTTTTTTTTGTTTATTTTATATAAAACGAGAGAAGAAGATATAGTCGGTCAAGCCCGACTATATGATACCCTACACCATTTCAATCCACATAGTATATGTATACAACTTACTTGTATACATATTAAATATTAACATAATACTAACATTTGTATGGGATTTATGCACGTTAGTGATTTTCGAGAGAGGAGTTTATGTGGGAGCTATGGTCAGTTATGGACCGAACTTCATGAAATTTGGCAGACAAATTTTTGCTGATATAAAACTTATTTGTACTGAATTTCATTAAAATATTCCTATTTTTAAGGCATCTATAAGTGTTAAAACTCTATTCCGGGAGGACATTTGTATGGGGGCTAGGTGAAATAATGGGCCGATCATAACCAAATTCAATAGCCTTCGTCCTTGTGTTGAAAAAAGCATATGTACCAAATTTCATCAAATTATCTTAAAAATTGCGACCTGTACTTTGCGCACAAGCTTTACATGGACAGCCAGCCAGCCGTCCAGCCAGCCGTCCAGCCAGCCAGCCAGCCGACCAGACGGACGGACGGACATCGTTAAATCGACTCAGAAAGTGATTCTGAGTCGAACGGTATACTTTAAGGTGGGGGTCCGAAGATTTTTTCTCTGCGTTACAACTTCTGCACAAACACATAATACCCCAACCACCTTTGGTGGTGTAGGGTATAAAAACAAAAGCAGTAAGTAGAGTTGTGTCGTTCATGAAAGAGATATTGAAAGATATTAAATACTTCACAATCTTTCATGTTTATGTTTTACTTTTCACATTTCTTTCATATTTCATTCCTTTCTACTGTCATATTTTTTTCAGCTGATTTAAATATGTGAATTCATCCGGCAAAAAAAAAATGTAAATAATACACAAATGTGGTATGTTCAAAATAACTAAATAAAAAAAAAGGGTTAACCATTTATTAGACATTGTTATTTCACAAAAAAAGAAAGAAAAAAAAAACATATTTCATTCCTTTCCATTTCATTCCTACTTCAGTAATTTTATAAAAATATTTGTGACTGATCTATATAAAAATAAAAATCTGTAGCTTGAACAAGGGCTTCAAAAATAAAAATTAGTTTTCCCCGATATCTTAGTTATTACTGAACCGATTTATTTAATTTTTTCAGAACAAAAATTCAGAAAATAATTTTCGAGCCCCCTTTAAAAATTCGAAGTCCCTGGTATATGCAGAGGCTTCAGAAACTGAAAAACCGGTTCTAAAAACCGGTTTTTAAAGCATATCTCCACCATTTATAAACCGATCTTCCTGATTCAAAAAACTGAAATTTTATAAAAATATTTGTGACCGATCTGTATAAAAATAAATATCTATAGCTTAAACCAGGGCTTCAAAAAATAAAAAATGCGTTTTGTCCGGTATCTCAGTTTTTATTGAACCGATTTATTTCATTTAAAAAAAAAAAAAAAATTCAGAAAAAAATGTTTTGAACATATCTCCGCATTGTATGAACCTATATGGCTGAATTCCAATAGCAAAATTCTCGAAAGGATTTCCGATCGTTTGATATATATATTATATATGTCAGTTATCGGTGGGCTTCATAAACGCCATTTCAACCGACACACGGACGGACGGACGGACATGGTCCTATCGTCATCATTTCTTACAAGGATCCCGAAAATGTCAACTTTTTTGCTCTCCGACGAAAATTGTGGGAATTACAAACGGAATGACAAACTTATATATACCCTTTACACCTGTGGTGAAGGGTATAAAAAAAAAACATGTTTCATTCGTTTCTATTTCAGTAAATGAAAGATGAAAGAAAAGAAAGTAATATTTCAGTCAGTCGTACTGACCGATAACGAACTATTCACCAAAATGAAATATTATTCCCAAGTCTAGCAGTAAGTATACAAGTACACATTTTACAAATAATTTCCAAATTATATTTATTTCTACTCCTATTTAAGTCTTCAGTTTATTTTTACAGAGATGCCAGACTAAAGTTGTATACAGCTGTTTAAATGTACATAGTGAATCATATAATCGTTACTGCAAACAACAAAAGCCATCGACATATTTATAGATTGCTAACCACTTTTACAACAATCTCTTCTGATTTAAGGTTTAAATTATGGATTTGACCATATGATCGTTTATTATGTTTTAAAATAGACGTTGAAGACAATTGTCCGGCAAATTGAATGTTATTTTCATTCACGATGTCCTCAGAAATGCTATATTCTTTTCTTAATCCTGTTGTTTAAATGGATTAATATGCCAACATATGTATGTAGATAACCTTGTTGTAAAACTTATCTTCAACATGTATTTTATTTTTATAATTTTTTGGAAAAATCGTTAGTAAAAATGTTGTTGAAAGATGTCTAACCCTTATAGTGGAAGGCCAATGTACGTGGCACGCGTACCACGCGGCCATCAGCTGGTCGTGTTTTCACGCGGTCCATATAAAAAAAAAGTTGAAAAAAACAACATTGCCTGATTAAATTTATGACAGTGTTCTCAAATTTGTCTTTGTCACTTTATTCTAAACAATTTATAAGCTGGTAATAATGCTTCCGCCCGTTGTCGCGTGACGCGTACATTGGCCTTCCACTATTAGCCAGTTAAGAAAAATGGCTAAATTTAGAAAGTAATTTTAAGTTAATGTAATTAAAACGGGGAGAAGCGAACTTTAATCAGGCAAAAAAATGATTTTTAATTTTTTTGCTTTAAAATTGAGCAAATAGGTAAAAATGTTCAATCGTTCTGTTAAATCATAAAACACTTCAAACAACATTTTTTCTTAAATGGAACAAATTTTACGACTGTTTCGTTTATACAATTAATGTTACGATCTTTTGACTTTTGTCAATATCAGTGTTGGCAAAACCTAAGTGGGAAAAAGTGCTAGAATTTACTAAGAAAAGCGCTAAAAAGTGTAGAAAAAGAGATATATTAATTATTTTTAAAGTTAAAGCTAAAAGAACATAAAATAAAAAAACATTCTGAAATAGATTCTTTAGAAACTAAACAAAATTTTTTGAGTGGATTTTTTTTTAATTTCTAATTTTATCATAAGTTAACCAAGTATGTGTTATCTGAATAATGTTTACCAAAAATTGGATTTTTAAAATTTCATTTATTACAAAAACCAAATACAGTACATACTTGAGAATCTGACTAATTATTGCAGATCTAAATCCGGATAGTCGAAATATTTTTTTCTGGTATTAAGTTGGAATTTAGTTTAACTAACATTCCATATTTTAAGTTTTTTATCTAAAACAAAAACATTGTTTGTACACTTTTAACCAAAGCATTTTTGGAACAAACTTAACTGAAAATGAAAGAATTCAACTAGAATCAACTTTTAATTTAAATACAATAAGAAATGATAAATGTATGTATTTCCTATTTTAATTTCTATTTATAATTTTAATAAGAAAGGACTTTTTATTTTTATTTGTACAGAACCATCCATTTAAGCATTTTTGTGTATTTATCCGAAAAAAAAAACTGTTTTTATAAAAATTATGTTAGTTATGTGACCGAAAAAAAAAACATAATATGTTATACTTCACTACCTGCAGTCAAAGGCGACTGTCCGAAAGCGGTTACTTGACTGACGACATTGGGTCACCACTAGTCACTTTACCTATCACCTGACTAGTCACTTTAACATGGGGGTGTCCTGGGAAGGAGTGTATTGCCACCAAAGGACCAAAAGGTGGCGATATAGTGACTAGTACGAAAAAGTCAATTCATACTAGTCCTTCTACTGGTGAAATTGAGTCAGTCACCTGACAATCTTTTTAACTGGTCACTTTACTAATCACCTGACTAGTCACTTTAACATGGGGGTGTCCTGGGAAGGAGTGTATTGCCACCAAAGGACCAAAAGGTGGCGATATAGTGACTAGTACGAAAAAGTCAATCTTTAAATTAGTATTTTTGAGAATGTAAAAAAAATTAAAAAATTTGTTTGCGTATATTTTTTTATTTCTAATCTTTTTTTTAATTTTTTTTTTTTTTTTTTTGTAAATTTCTTTTTTTTCCTTTTCATTTTCATTTATATTTTATTATTTATTAAAATCTTTTCATTTTCTTTTCAAATTATTTTATATTAATCAATTTAATATTTTTACATTTTTGTTTATGGCGCACCCTCGGCTCGAACACATATCGTTATGTACATAACGCGTATGCCTATAAACCCTGCAGTCAAAGGTGACTGTCCAAAACCGGTTAATTGACTGACGAAATTGGGTCACCACTAGTCACTTTACCTATCACCTGACTAGTCACTTTAACATGGGGATGTCCTAGGAAGGAGTGTATCGCCACCAAAGGACCAAAAGGTGGCGATATAGTGACTAGTACGAAAAAGTCAATTCATATTAGTCCTTTTACTGGTGAAATTGAGTCAGTCACCTGACAATCTTTTTAACTGGTCACTTTACTAATCACCTGACTAGTCACTTTAACATGGGGATGTCCTAGGAAGGAGTGTATTGCCACCAAAGGACCAAAAGGTGGCGATATAGTGACTAGTACGAAAAAGTCAATCTTTAAATTAGTGATTTTCAGAATGAAAAAAAATTAAAAAATTTTTTTGTGTATATTTTTTTTATTTCTATTCTTTTTTATACCCTTCACCAAAGGTGTAAAGGGTATATATAAGTTTGTCATTCCGTTTGTAATTCCCACAATTTTCGTCGGAGAGCAAAAAAGTTGACATTTTCGGGATCCTTGTAAGAAATGATGACGATAGGACCATGTCCGTCCGTCCGACCGTCCGTCCGTCCGTGTGTCGGTTGAAATGGCGTTTATGAAGCCCACCGATAACTGACATATATAATATATATATCAAACGATCGGAAATGCTTTCGAGAATTTTGCTATTGGAATTCAGCAAGATCGGTTCATACAATGCGGAGATATGTTAAAAAAAACGGTTTTTAGAACTGGTTTTCCAGTTTCTGAAGCCTCTGTATATACTAGGGACTTCGTTTTTACAAAGAAGTCTCGGACATTTTTTTCTGAATTTTTGTTCTGAAAAAATGAAATAAATCGGTTCAATAATAGCTGAGATATCGGACAAAACGCATTTTTTATTTTTTGAAGCCCTGGTTTAAGCTATAGATTTTTATTTTTATACAGGTCGGTCACAAATATTTTTTTAAAATTTTGGTTTTTTGAATCAGCAGGATCGGTTTGTAAATGGCGGAGATATGCTTTAAAAACTGGTTTTTGGAACCGGTTTTTCAGTTTCTGAAGCCTCTGCATATACCAGGGACTTCGAATTTTTAAAGGGGGCTCGGAAATTATTTTCTGAATTTTTGTTCTGAAAAAATGAAATAAATCGGTTCAATAATAACTGAGATATCGGGGAAAACGATATTTTAATTTTTGAAGCCCTTGTTCAAGCTACAGATTTTTATTTTTATATAGATCAGTCATAAATATTTTTATAAAATTTCGGTTTTTTTAATAAACCAAATTCGTTCAGAATCAACAGAGTTATGGACCAAAAACAAATCTGTTAAGAATATAAATACACACACAAACATGTATATTAAGCATTGTAATGACTATTAGTGACGTTTTTTGTTTTTTGTATAGACAAGTAGTTTAGTTATCAACAGCAGTAATATGATGAATAACAGTGTTGTTGTTGTTCTTTGTATATGCAGTCTGTACAAAAATAAATAGATATGGAATTGTAGTTGTTTATTTTTAAAAACTAAAACATATCTGTTAAGAATATACATAAATACATACACAAACATGTATATTAAGCATTGTAATGACTATTAGTGACGTTTTTTGTTTGTTGTATAGACAAGTAGTTTAGTTAGCAACAGCAGTAATATAATGAATAACAGTGTTGTTGTTGTTCTTTGTGTATTCAGTCAGTTTGTACATACAAAAATAAATATATATGGAATTGTTGTTGTTTCTTTTTTAAAAGCAAAGCCTGTTATGATTGTTTTTTTTTTTCATATTCAAATTTTCGTAGTTTGAAAAAAATTTAGATTTAGAAAATATGCAAGCATACGTTAAGGCGAAAATTTTATTAATTGTCGGTAATATGGTAATATGATGTCGATAAGATGGTAATATGGTGAAGGGTATCAAAGATTCGGCACAGCCGAATCTTTTTTCAATTTCATTTTTATTTTATTTTTTTTTTTAACTTCTTTTTTTTTCTTTTTTATTTTTATTTATATTTTATTATTTATTAAAATCTTTTAATTTTCTTTTCATATTATTTTATATTAATCAATTTAATTCAATTTGACATTTTTACATTTTTGTTTATGGCGCACCCCGGCTCGAACTCACATCATTATGTTTTATAGTCATACGCGCTAACCACTCAGCCACACAGCATTCTTACACACATTGCACTATTTGTTGTTTTAATGAGTATGTTGATTTATTGACCCTTTGTGAGCGTGAGGTGGCTGTTGCTTCCACTTTATATACCCTTTGGAAGTCGATCCTTTTACAGGTGAAATTGAGTCAGTCACCTGACAATCTTTTTAACTGGTCACTTTACTAATCACCTGACTAGTCACTTTAACATGGGGATGTCCTAGGAAGAGGTGTATTGCCACCAAAGGACCAAAAAGTGGCGATATTATGACTAGTACGAAAAAGTCAATTAAAAAAAAAACGAGAGAAGAAGATATAGTCGGTCAAGCCCGACTATATGATACCCTACACCATTTCGATCCACATAATTTTTTTTTTACACATTTGTACAATTTACTTGTGTTAAATATTAACATAATACTAACATTTGTATGGGATTTATGCACGTTAGTGATTTTCGGGAGAGGAGTTTGTATGGGAGCTATGGTCAGTTATGGACCGATCTTCATAAAATTTGGCAGACGGATTTTTGTTGATATAAAACTTATTTATACTAAATTTCATTAAAATATTCCTATTTTTAAGGCATCTGTAAGAGTTAAAACTCTATTCCGGGAGGACATTTGTATGGGGGCTAGGTGAAATAATGGGCCGATCATAACCAAATTCAATAGGCTTCGTCCTTGTGTTGAAAAAAGCATATGTACCAAATCTCATCAAATTATCTTCAAAATTGCGACCTGTACTTTGCGCACAAGCTTTACATGGACAGCCAGCCAGCCAGCCAGCCAGCCGACCAGACGGACGGACGGACGGATATCGTTAAATCGACTCAGAAAGTGATTCTGAGTCGAACGGTATACTTTAAGGTGGGGGTCCGACAATTTTTTCTCTGCGTTACAACTTCTGCACAAACACATAATACCCCAACCACCTTTGGTGGTGTAGGGTATAAAAATCCTAATTAGCAAGACTAGTTCCGCAATTCCGTAACTTTTTTCATTTACTACCGATATCGTTAATTAACGAAATTTTTCGGTTGTTTTTGATTTTGCTATTCTGTACTATAAGTTAGCGATTTTTTTCGTAAGTACATTTTAACGACAAATAACAAAACAATTGTCTTGAAAAAAATGTGAAAAAAGTGTAAATATTATATTAATGTGTGCAGATTCTTCCAACAATTAATCAACATGAGTATATGTATGGTATGTTGTTGGAAATATTTTTAAAATTAATTTAATGTTAAATGTTTCTTATATTAGGCCCGTTCATTAAAAATGTGCTTTAAATTTTAAAATAACATAACTATGGAAACTTATGTTTAAAAACTCCTTAATATTTTTCGTTTAAACAAATTATTCAAATATTTTATTTCCTCTAAAAATACCAATTCTCACAAAAGTTCTAATTTTTGAAAAATTAATTTTTTTTGCAAATAAATTAAAATTTTCTAAAAAGGAGAAATTTTTAATAAGAATAATAATTTTAAAAAAATTCTGTATTTTCAGTAAAATAATTTTTTTCACTAAAAAAAGTACTCACTAAGAACTGAATGTAATTAAAACTTAATAATAACAAATCGGTTTCAAAATTCTAAAAACTCAGTTATAAACTCTCATTTTAATCTCTACATTTTTGCTAAAATTCAGTAAACATTTAATAAACGAATACTTTTACGTAAACGAACGCACTTATTATTCATTATATTTTTTCCAATTACATTATTTATAAAACAGTGTTATCAAAATTAAAAATATTATATTTAATAGCCAAATCAGCTTCTTTATCGTTATGGTTTTATTTTTTGCAGTTAGCTTACCGAAGTTTTCGTTAACTACCAATGTATTTAACGACAAAAATCGGTAAAATTTTACTACAGAATAACACTTAACGACAAAATTTGCTAACTGCTGGGCAATTAATACCCAGCAGTTTTTTCGGTATCAATTCTCCCGCTTTAGCACAGTAAAGTCCATTTGTGACTACCCACCTGACTCATTCAAATGTGTACGTTTTTTTATACACCCTAACTTCGCATATATTGTGCCCGATAGTTAAGCTATCGTACCTTTTATTGCCTCTTTTGAAAGCGCTGAGGTGGCGATAGCACTATTTATTGACTCTTTTGAAAGCGTTGAGGTGGCGATAGCACCATTTATTGACTCTTTTGAAAGCGTTGAGGTGACGATTTATACTTTATTGACCCTCTGGTGAGCGTGAAGGTGGCGATAGCACTATTTATTGACTCTTTTGAAAGCGCTGAGGTGGCTATAGCACCATTTATTGACTCTTTTGAGAGCGTGGAAGTGGCGATTTATACTTTATTGACCCTTTGGTGAGCGTGGAGGTGGCGATTCTTTTTTGTTAAAGTTTTCGTTTATTAAATGTTTTTACTGAATTTTAGCAAAAATATATAGATTCAAATGACAGTTTATAACTGACTTTTTAGAATTTTGAAACTGATTTGTTATTAAGTTTAAATTACATTCAGTTCTTAGTGAAAGTTTTTTTTAGTGAAAAAATTTATTTTACTGAAAATACAGAATTTTGGTAAAATTTTTAATAAAAAGTTAAATTTTAAGAAAATTTTCAGAATTTTTTAAAAATTTTGATTCTTATTATAAATTTCTCCTTTTTAGAAAATTTTAATTTATTTGCAAAAAAATTTAATTTTTCAAAAATTAGAACTTTTGTGAGAGTTGGTATTTTTAGATGAAATAAAATATTTGAATAATTTGTTTAAACGAAAATATTAACGAGTTTTTAAACATAAGTTTCCATAGTTATGTTATTTAAAGTTTAGAGCAAAT
Organism: Protophormia terraenovae; assembly: GCA_951394005.1. Taxonomy (NCBI): domain Eukaryota; kingdom Metazoa; phylum Arthropoda; class Insecta; order Diptera; family Calliphoridae; genus Protophormia; species Protophormia terraenovae. Next base: position 139,686,399 of record OX596075.1, read on the forward strand.
TTTTAATGAACGGGTCTAATGTAAGAAACATTTAACATTAAATTAATTTTTAAAATATTTCCAACAACATACCATACATATACTCATATTGATTAATTGTTGGAAAAATCTGCACACATTTATATAATATTTACACTTTTTTCATATTTTTTTAAGATAATTGTTTTGTTTTTAAATAAAAATCCAATTAAAATTTAATTTTTTTTCAAATAAGGACGTTCTATCATTTCTATCGATATTTGTCGTTAAAATATACTTAAGAAAAGAATCGCTAACTTTAGTATAGAATAGCAAAATCAAAAACAACCGAAAAATTTCGTTAATTAACGATATCGGTAGTAAATGAAAAAAGTTACGGAATTGCGGTACTAGTCTTGCTAATTAGGATTTTACAATTAATAAAAAAATTAATTATTCTGCATTTGTGTTTTTTTTTTTTTTTTAATTGACTTTTTCGTACTAGTCACAATATCGCCACTTTTTGGTCCTTTGGTGGCAATACATCTCTTCCTAGGACATCCCCATGTTAAAGTGATTAGTCAGGTGATTAGTAAAGTGACCAGTTAAACAGATTGTCAGGTGACTGACTCAATTTCACCAGTAAGAGGATCGACTTCCAAAGGGTATATAAAGTGGAAGCAACAGCCACCTCACGCTCACAGAGGGTCAATAAATCAACATGCTCATTAAAACAACAAATAGTGCAATGTTTGTAAGAATGCTCTGTGGCTGAGTGGTTAGCGCGTATGACTATAAAACATAACGATGTGAGTTCGAGCCGGAGGTGCGCCATAAACAAAAATGTAAAAATATTAAATTGAATTAAATTGATTAATATAAAATAATATGAAAAGAAAATGAAAAGATTTTAATAAATAATAAAATATAAATAAAAATAAAAAAGAAATTTACAAAAAAATAAAATAAAAAAAGAATAGAAATAAAAAAATATACGCAAAAAAAATTTTAAATTTTTTTTCATTCTGAAAATCACTAATTTAAAGATTTACTTTTTCGTACTAGTCACTATATCGCCACCTTTTGGTCCTTTGGTGGCAATACACTCCTTCTTAGGACATCCCCATGTTAAAGTGACTAGTCAGGTGATTAGTAAAGTGACCAGTTAAAAAGATTGTCAGGTGACTGACTCAATTTCAATAGTAAAGGGACTAGTATGAATTGACTTTTTCGTACTAGTCACTATATCGCCACCTTTTGGTCCTTTGGTGGCGATACACACCTTCCTAGGACATCCCCATGTTAAAGTGACTAGTCAGGTGATAGGTAAAGTGACTAGTGGTGACCCAATTTCGTCAGTCAAGTAACCGGTTTCGGACATTCACCTTTGACTGCAGGGTAATAAGAAAAGCAAAACACATTCGCAAATAATGAATAGAATATGTCTGTATAAGTAAGTATGTAACTACGTACGTTTCTGGCGGATTGTGTTCGAAATTAAAGTGAATAATGACGGTGGACCGAAATGAACAATAATAATTTGTTGCTGATTAGTTGATTGTTGTTAGTTGATTGTTGTCGGTTTATATTTGTGTATGGACTTAGAAGCGTTTTTTATATCTGCAGGCTTTGTTAATCAATTTTAAATATTTTTATTTTTAATTGATTATATTATTACAAAGTACATAATTATTATTGTTCTATAAAAAATATAATTAAGTCTGAGTACAATAATTAAGTTTTTTTTTTTTTTTTTTTTGTGTACCCTAGCTGCTGTTCTTGTTCCATTGTTTTTAAGTTAATAATGCAAGTGTTCCTATGCTTATTGCAACAGGCAACAACCAACACGACAGCAACATTGCACTAAATCTATTTCGGAATAAATCATGCGTAGAATCATAATGAAACTAAAACAAATAGGCAATTGAACAAATGAATGCACATACTAATACATTAACAAGTCATTTGACAATTTTTATACACATACAGATTATCATATGCATTCATACATACATATTTATGCTTGTAAATATTTTTAATTAGATCAGAACTATTAAAGAACCAATTTATAACAAAGTGCAACAGAAAAAAATTGCATCAATAATTCCAACGCAAAATGAAAGCGTACCAAAAAAAAATTATCTGAATTGTCAATGAAGAATAGATTTTTACTGAAAGTGGACTAAAGAATTTAATTTAAACTTTCAAAAAAATAATTGGTTACAAAAAGTATATCCCGTATTTCCTTTCGGGGGATGCAAATTATATATATGTATGTGCAAAATATCAGTTTAATCGGTTGAATAATGTGACTACTTATATATTGCATACTATTTTGTTATGAAAAGTGGATGTAAAAAGCGAGAGGCATTTAATAAAAACCTTACATATGGAGCCTTGATCGCCAAAATATCGTAACCGGCAACTTTTTCAAAATTCGTGTTTTGATGAAAATCTATTATTTAGAATCATTTAGATCATCTTAAACAATCACAAAAATTATTCTCCTGTAAAATTTTGTGTTCTGCACTTTAGACATTTCCGCTGTTAGGGCTCGATATTAATTGTAAAAATCTATAACAATTGCAAAGATCTAATACCGTATTTTTTAATATTTTTCTATGGCACATACAAATATGCTATGTAAATCTTATTTTCGAAAAAAAAAAAAATAACTTAAACCTATGTCCCTATTGCACAAAAATATTTATATAGGCACTTCCATATAGGTTCCACATAAAAAACAAGAAACTTTAGTCGGTCAAGACCGACCATATGATACCCTACACCGTTGTGTATGAGCTAAAAATTAGACCTGTGGCCAATTGTAGACCAACACTTTTACTAAGTGTAAAATAAAATGTACAAATACCAGAGTAGGAAGAACATAATTTATTCGGAACATAATTTTTATCAGCGAATTTAATCCTAATTTTTAGAACGAATTTTATTTTTTTGTTTGCAAATTTAATTTTTAAATTTGTTCGAAAACCAAAAATTTTATTTTCGAAAATAAAAATATTCAGGAATTAACCCGAAACGAATTGAAGTCGTGTAACGGTATAGAAATGTGTTGACTTATGTTGAATGAAAGATGTGTGGATGCCCAGCAGTTTATTTGGTGGCAATTAACCCGCTTTTAGACAGCAAGAATTTGTAAGTAAGTATTTTTGATTTTTACTTTTTTTTGCTCACAATATAAAATGAGAAATGAAACTATTACGCAATTTTTAATAAAAAAGATTTCTCATCGTAAATTAGATTTATTTACTAAAAGGCAAGTGTGATGATATATTTTTCATCAGATTTTTTAAAAAATATCCAATTTTTTTTTAAAAATATCCAATTTTTTTTTAAAAATATCCAATTTTTTTAAAAAAATATCCAATTTTTTTTAAAAAAATATCCAATTTTTTTTTTAAAATATCCAATTTTTTTTTTTTTTTCTAAAATTTTATTTTTTATTAAAAATCAATTTTTTTATTAAAAATAAAATTATTTGCAATAAATCAAAGTTTTTACATAAAGAAAATTTTTTACTACATAAAAGTTTATATTGTGAGCAAAAAAAATAAAATAAAAATAAAAAATAATCATTATGAGTTGAGCAAAAAAATAAAAATCAAAAATAATTATTATGAGTTGAGCAAAAAAATAAAAATCAAAAATAATCATTAAAAGTTGAGCGAAAAAATAAAAATTAAAAATAATCATTATGAGTTGAGTAAAAAATAAAAATCAAAAAATAATGATTATTTGTTGATTTTTATTTTAAAACTCATAATCATTACGGTCCTTGATTTGTTTACATACAAATCAAAAATGTATCGATCAAACAAACAATACTATTATTTTTTACGATCGCTAATTTTTAAATAATTATTTGCATGACAGCCAAAAAATTTGTTGATATATGTACATACTTGCATACATACAAATTTACAAATGACAGTCAAGAAATCAGTTGATATACTTGCCTATATTCAAACTTACAAATTTTAAATAAAAATATCATTGGAGTTTTTACAGTCATGTTTTTTTTTCGACATTTCATACCGCTAAAAATTAGTTTTGTATACATATCTACACATATGTATTGTACAATATGTGTGGCGACCGAACCGTTTGTAATCGTAAAATAACGATCATCCGCACAAATACAAATTTGAAAAAATGTTTTTTAGATTATTTTCGTAACTCAAATTAAAACGGGAGAGAAACTATAGTCGGTCAAGACCGACCATATGATTCCCTACCATTGTGTATGAGCTAAAAATTAGACCTGTGGTCAATTGTGGACCAACACTTTTACTAAATGTAAAATAAATTATACAAATACAAAACAATGCATTGATACTAACATCTATATAATTTTATACAAATGTTAGTATTTATGGACCGATTTTCATAAATTTTTTCAATGTTGTTTCTACTTATATAAAACTTTTGTGTTGAATATTAACTTCTACTATCATTCGTATGGGATTTATATGGGATTGACACTAATATGAAACTCCTTTGTACCGAAATATTGCTTTATTTAAGGCATTTATGATCGTTAAACCCCCATTCTGGGTGGACATTTGTATGGGGGCTAGGTGAAATAATGGACCGATCATAACCAATTTCAATAGACTTCATCTTCGTGCCAAATTTCATCAAGATATCTTTAAAATTGCTGTACTTTGTTCACAAGGTTTACATGGACAGACAGCCAGCCATCCAGACGGACGGACGGACATCGTCAAATCGACTCAGAAAGTGATTCTTAGTCGAACAGTATACTTTAGGTGGGGGTCCGATAATTTTTTCTGTGCGTTACAAACATCAGCACAAACGCATAATACCCCAACCACCTATGGTTGTGTAGGGTATATGAAGTAAAGAAAAGAAATTTAATCCAAAAAGTGAATTTTATTTTTAAATTTACGAATAATATTTAAAAAAACGAATAAAAACTTCAAATTTAGTTCCGCACCTTGACAAATACAGAACAATGCATTGATACTAACATCTATACGATTTTATGTACTTTAGGGCGTATCCCGGAAGTGGGTTTATAAGGGAGTTATGGTAAATTATGTACCGATTCTCATAAAATTTGGCAATGTTGTTTCTACTTATATAAAACTTATTTGTGTCGAATATTAACTTAATACTATCATTCGTATGTGATTTATGCACGTTAATGCAATTAACGTCATTTGAAAATTTTGAATGGTAAATCAGTTTTGCATGGTATGTTTCTGATCTTCAGCTTCCTGAACAAGCACTTCTTCCTCCGGATACGCGCACGTTTTAATGAATTATGACAATTTGGTAAAAAGGATATTAAGATAATACTCTTTTTTCATAATGCCATCTGTTTTTACTAAGTACCCATCATTCCACCAAGTAAAACATCCATAAACCATAAAACCATGTTTCACTGTTTATTTCACCTGATACCAGTGAGGTTTCTCATGTTGACGAAGTCGGTAATATTCACTCCCATCTGACTGAAAATGGTTCATTTTAATCGTCGGACCAGATTACGCGTTTCAATTCGTCAGATGTCCATTTTTCATTCTTTTCGCAAAGTTCCAAACGTGCCATTAACATTTTTTAGAATCGACTTTGTATGCTTTATTAAAGTTACAAGGCCGATTCTACGAAGTGCTCTGTGGGCATTTTACTCGCTAACTTATTAATTTATTTCTTAAGCTGCTAGTTTTTTTTTTGTATCTTTGTTTTTCGTTAAAAGTTCCATAATACAAGTATCCCCATAGGTAAGCTTGGTGGACCTCTAGTTATAGAAACCGGATGCAGATTTCGTCGTTTTCAGATACTAATGGCAGTATAGTGTGAAATGTGAAGCGATTACGCTGTTTTTGAATCTTTTTCGCCTTTTTCTGCTAAATAAACTATTCCATTTTCAATTTAAGCACTTATTTTTTATAATATTAAAAAAATAAGCGACGAAAATATATTTAAAATCACTACTTATAAACTTTATTTATTAAAAGTCGTACGCAGAATGACAAATTAAAGAAGGCTAAGAAAAAATATAATGTTAAAGTTTAAAAGTTGTGTTCATTATCGTTGTTAATTGATTTTAATTAGAAATATAGCATTGACATTAACCATGTTTATATAAAATATTTTAATTCCAACTAAATTTTACTAATTTTTAATCCTAGTATATAAAATTATACAAAATTATAAATATAAACTGAAAAATCATAGTATTATCTCCTGTATTAAACATTTTACAAATAAATTAAGGCGAATTTGGAAAACATTCATCCACTTTTGCTCGCTACTGTATGTATATATTTCAAAAAAAAAAGACAACACAGAATTAATTTTTGTAGTTGAATGATATTAAAATTAGTATTAAAATTAATTTATCACATTCCTTTTCTTTTCTGTATTCTAATAAAAAAGTAAAATTAAATATTTTTTTCTTAAGCCGTTTGTTACATATTCTTTTTTAAAGATTTTCGCTCGTTGACATGTACAAATGTTGTAAATTCGTTAAGATTTAATTCACAATGAAAACATATAAAAGTCAGTCATTGTATTTAATTATTTTCTTCTTAGGTATGTTTTTACATTTATTAAAAATTCACATTGAATTCACACAAAATGTTTTGTTACTTATTTATTATTATTTTTTTACGAAGAAAATATAAGAAGCTGTAACAACATTACTCAACAGTTTTACATGAAAAAATAATTTTTATACAAGCTCTAAATACTTCACACTTTGTCGACACATTTTATTGATGATGAAAATTTTTTAAAATAAAAAAATAATGTAAATAAACTTCATATAGCTAACTTACCTGGACTTGTTTGCCAACTAAGGCCGCCGATGAACATTTTCCTTAAATGAGAAGCAAAAACGATAAACAAAATGATTAGCAATATAATAGTAAAAGGTTTCTTATTGAAAAATATTTCAATATTTGTATTTATATACATGAAATCGTTTCCCCTTAAAATGCAGATTGGCAAAAAAAGGCCTAAAATAAAATTTTTATTGTAAAGAAAATTTTCAAAGTTTTACTAGGAAACCCTAAAATATGTCCCACTAGTACCATCAAAAATTTAAAATATCATAAATTTTAATTGAATAACAATGAGAATGAAACTTATGTAATTTTTGGTAAAAATAATGAATTTTTATCATATATTAGCAAGTGTTATCATTCCGGATTTCGATAGAGCCCGTTCCGAGGATTACATTTCTGTATGTAGTTACATATGTAGTTACTTTTCAATGGTAACAACATACTTACTGTCTACATAACATGAAAGTAGACTACTTACTTTTAACCCGATATGTAATCTATTACTTGAGGTCAGATTTTTAGAAATGTTACTTTTAATCAATCTTCATTTAAATTATAAAAATTATATGCTTTAAGAGTGGGGCAAAACATAAAAATAAATTAATTACTAGTTTTCTGTGTAGTACGAAAATTGCATTTCGACAATTTAGTTTCAAATGATAGGGCCCATGTTCTGTATTTCGAAGAGATTTAAAAGTGGAAATGAAATCGATCTAACGTTTTTAATATGTTTCGTAAATCGAATGAAATTATATTCGATTTCATTTTTCATAGATTTCGTTTTAGTTTTGTTCCAGTTAAATGACAGGAAATAATTGTAATAAAAATAAAAAATAAAAAACATTAAAAATTATTAGATTTTATAAAAAAAACGTGCGTTTTTATTAAAATTTGAGGAATTCCTCAAGAAAAAACAAGTTGGTCACTTAGCATTCTACTTCAATTAAATTCCTATCATTTTGGTCGCTATTTATGCCAAACTTTTGGGTAGAAGATGTTCCTTCAATAGATTTTAACAAACAACATTCTAAACCAATTATTATTTTTAGACATAAATTACAAATTATGTGGTCCCCACCTATTACAGATGCTTCCATTTTGTTGAAACCTTGTTTCTTTTCTGCCGTGTTTTTATTTTTTAATCTGCGAAGACCTTAATAAATAAAAAGTAATTTCTTGTTTTAATGTTTTTCTCACCCCCCATATACATATTTTTAAGGAAGACCTATACCATTTGACTTAGGATCACTTTGTGAATCGATTTAAGGATGTCCGTCCCTCTTTTTGGCAGCCTGGCTTTTCAAGTAATACTTGTTCGCAAAACCCATTATTTCGCAAATGCTCTAAATTATTTTAATGTAGTTATGTACATTAGCCCATAACTTTTTTAATAATAAATGCTATAAATTTCACTTAGGCCCGTTATTATAACTTTCCAATAAATAAAGTTAGGATGTTACCGGTCATTTTAACTGTTTTTGGTTATTATAAGTATAAGTGAAACTAAAAGTGGCAGCTTTAAATGCAAGGTTTATGCATTTAAAGCAGCCATATTTTCTGCTTTATTAAAGTTTTAGTTTTTAGTATATTTTCTGTAATTATTTATATTTGTTCCGGCGTTGTCTTTTAGTTGTCTTTTAAAACCAAGTTGTAATAACCAAAAATAGATAGAGTTCACTTTATTTTATCTTACATTTAACTATCTGATACCTTATAGGTAGGTTATAATAACGGCCCTGTTTTCGATTTGGAATCATATATAATGAAAGCATTTTTGATTTCCAAAACATAAAAATTCTTGAAAATTTTATGAAACAAAATGAAATCGAATGAAACTAAATTTTCGAAATTCGTAGCACACACTCAGGGAAAATTTTCATTTTCACATGAAAATGATATTTAGAACACTGCCCAATCAAATTTTAAAATGAAATTTAGAACATAGACCAATCAAAGTTTAACATAGTAAATTAACGAAGACCATAAATAAAACATTTGTGAATTATTTTATTTACAATATTTATTGAATTTTGTAAAGTATTTTGTATAAAAATAAATTGTAAATTTATTTTTAATTTAAAAACCTTTTAAATTTAAAAATTCCTGTATACAGTTAACTTGTTGAACTCTGTAATTTTAATATATTAAATTGTTTACGTTTTAATTCAATAAATTAAAAAATATCAGTTTTTATTTTTCCATACGTCAGTACTTATATGTAACCGATAATGTAACTAGTTACTATTCATTTCGACAATAATGACTTCTGTAATACTTTGAAATTAATGAATTATTGAATAGCTTCAATGTAATTACTTCTTGTAATTACATATAAGTAATGACTTTCTTAAATGCCTACCTGTAAAAATATAGAGTAAGTAGTTGCCTCTAATGACATCACTGTGTTAAAATAATGAGTTATTCATCTATTGTGAAAGTACTAAGGGGCCATTATATTAACTTCTTAACTCATTACTCTGGGTTATAATAATTGTTTTGTGAGTTTTATTTTTTATCACAATATACAACATAAGAGAATGAGAAATTAAACATACGCAATTTTTAGTAAAAATAATGATTTATTATCATAAATTGAATTTATTCACTAAAAGGAAAGTGTCAAAATTTTTGACAAAATGTCAAAATTTAAGTTTTTACTAAAAATACATTTTTTTTTTTTTTCTAAAAATTTAATTTTTTACTAAAAATAATCTTTTTTCTAAAAATCAAATATATGACTAAATAATTAAATCAAATTTATGATAAAAAAAATCATTATTTTTACTAAAAATTTCCTAAGTTTAATTTCTCATATTTTTATCTCTGATCAAAAAAAATAAAAATCATTCCGGATTTCGATAGAACCCGTTTTGAGGATTATATTTCTGTATTTAACTCTTTTATCCAATCGTTCCTTGTATCTGATTTTTTTATTATTTTTTTTTTTTTAATTTCAAGAATAATGATTATTTTTTGTCCTTGACTATAAGTGTCGGCCTAGAATGCGGGAGACAGCGACACTAATTTTTCTGTCTCAAAAGATTTGACCCAGAATAACAGCGCATAACGGCGCAGCGCGCTAATGCAGTGATGTCTATTTTAAAAAATGTGAATTGAGCCGTAAAATAAAGTAAATAAATATATCAAATTCAAAGTTAAATATTTGATAAAAAGTTTAATTAGTTTTGAATTAAAGATCAAACTATTTAAATTCTATATAATTTCTAAAGTTTAATCCAGAAAATATTACATTTTACGAGAAAATTTATAGTTTGAAACTACTAAAAAAATATTAAAACTAATTTTATACTTTAACAGCCTTATTCATAATCATTTTGAACTATTTATAAAAGGTTTTATAAAGTTAATAAGAAATTTTGAAAATTTATTATTCATAATCACTTTTTTGTTTTATAAGCATTTAATAAAATTGTATAAAATTTTAAAATTTTATTGTTTGTGAGAAAACAAATTTTTAGAAATATATTACTTTTTTAGCAAAGTGCACAGTTCTATAGAGTGGGATTTATAACTGCATTAAAATCTTTTTCACAGACTCATGATAGTAATTAGATATACAACTGTTATATATTTCTGTTGCATAAAATACATATGGAACTATATTTTGCAAACAAATTTGAAGTATATATATTCTATTTTTGAACACATTTCGTTGTGTTAATGTGATCCGCCTACCTTCCATATAAATCTTTATTGAGTTCTACTTGGATCTATTAAATCTAAAAATGGCATATGTTGGAAAAAGTGTTAGTAAAAACACTTAAAATCTTATATTAAATCAGCCTCCATAAATTCTGAAGGTGTTTTTATTTGCCAGTAATGAAAAAGTGCTAATAGCTCCATTTGCAAAGTAGAATGTGTGAGTGTTGTGTTAAATGAAATAATTGGATTAGCAATAATTTTCTAACTGCAATCACTGCTCCTTTTTTAAAAATAACTACTTGAAAATATATAGGTCTACCAGCAATGCAATTTATTGATTTAAATTGGCGCATTTTACTTTAACTTATGTAAAATTCCCGTTTTTCAATAACATAACGCTTTATATATAAAATTTCATAAATCAGGCTTTGAATCGTCCCATTTCCTTTCAGAATGATTACACCCGGTGGTCAGTCGATAGACTGGGAAGGGGTTTTTCATAAATAATTCATAAAATATGAAAAAAATTAATTAAAAACAAAATAGGAAATTTATGATATACATGAAATCAAAACAAATCAATTATTCGAGTATATTAAATATTTCACAAATTAATATACCAAAAAAGGCCATGAATCTCTTTGCTTCCATAAGTTATTAAATTGTTAAAGCATTGGACATATTTTCTAAAAAAAAAAAATGTTTGTATTTTTGTAAGAAAAAATGAAATAAAAGAAAAACTTAATTTTTTTCTTTAATTACGAAAAAATTTTCAATATTTTATTTATCACTAATAGAAAAATGAGAGAAAATAAACATAGCATTGCCAGAACAAAACAAAAACTGTTTAATAGTTATTGAACTGTTTTTAATACATTATGAATAATGTTCTTTTTACAAGAAGTTAATAAGGAAAAACAGTTTAATATCTATTTAGTACAATAAACCTAAAATAAGAATTTATTATAAATAAGACCGTAAATAAATAATGGTTTTTAACATAATACTTAAATTAAACATTTTTAAATATGCAGTAATTATATAACATAAAATTTATTTAATAACGCTTTAATAAGCTTCAATTACGATTTTATTTGTAAGTGTATGCAGCACTTTACAGTTTTTTGTTTACGAAAGAACAAAAAACTTGGCAACCCTATTGAGTGTGTGTGAGAGAATATTCAAGAGAATGAGAAGTGTCGCTCTGAAAATAAAATAAATTTTATTCCATAGCGACAGTGAGCAACGTTGTTTACTTTCGCGCTTCCTGCACGAAATGATAAACCGAACTAATTCTGCATGCATTTGAATCACTTTATATTATACCAATATATTTTAATATGCCAGAAAAAAAAAATATTTTTGTAGGCCTAAAATCAAAAAAAATGTTGATAATGATCCATATACATACGTATGGGCCGTTATCAAAAATTTTTAACTTTGCTGAAACTGACTTAAGTCCTTAATTAGTTTTGTGGTAATGATATTTTAAACATATTTGTTACAGATCTGAACTCACAAGACTTGAAACTAATAGATTGCAAAATTTTAGCACCATAGAAAAACGGCTAAAAATTACTTCTCCTATTCTTCTACAAATTTTGTTTTTGATCTCATTCTATCATAAATACTTAAACTAATCGGACTTTGCAGATAAATTCTGCATCATCTTTGTTGTTGTGCAGACTTTCAACAGTTAAATACAGGGTAGTAGGGTTTTGATGACATTTTTTAGTTTTTAAAATTTTTCAGTTTTTTGGGCGGGGTTTGTGCGCCTTCAACCGAATACAAAATTTGGGATAGGGATTGATACTTGTTGTAATTGTGAGTATTTACGCTATATTCCGTTGATGGGCCCGAAATAGTCAACGTAGTAGATAGTCTCAATGGCATGGATTACTGCGTGAACTTAGTATTTTGTTATTTCACATCGCAGGAGCATTAAAAATAAATTTAATACAAAAATTTTATGGACTTTTTGAATATTATGCAAAAATGCGAAGGCGCATCAAAAAATTTCGAAAGATAAAATATTTACAATATTAAGTAAATAGCATTTCGTTGTAAAAACTGTGATAAAATATATTTTCGTATACTATATGGAGAAATAACTTAGATTCAATGCCCATTTTTCGCAAAATTTTAAGAAATCGCGATTTTTATTAGAAATAAAATTTTCAAAATTTTACTAGAAAACCCTAAAATATACCTCACTAATACCAGCAAACATTTAAAATATCATAAATTTAATTTGAATAACTCAGTAAGTTTTGATATTACGTATAATTTTGACCAGAATTATACATAAACTTCTAGTTTGTAAAAATTTGTATATGTTTAACTTAAAACCGCTATAACTTTCGCGCCCCTTACATGAAATGATTAACGCGAACTGATTCTACATGCATTCGAGTCACTTTATATGTATACAAAAGAATTTTAATGTGCCATCGAAAAAAAAAAATTTTTTTTTTTGGTTTAGAAGATTCGTAAGATAAATTACCAGTATTTTGAAGAACAGATTGAAAAACTACCAAATTATTTCAACTATTGTTTTTTAGTAGCGAAGGATGTGACTAATGGAACATAGGAACATATAAGTTCAATTTTATGTTTCTAGTATAATTATTACAAAAAAT
>OX596075.1:139704494-139739494 GCA_951394005.1 Protophormia terraenovae
TCGGTTGTTTTTGATTTTGTTATTCTATACTAAAGTTAGCGATTTTTTTCGTAAGTATATTTTAACGACAAATATCGATAGAAATGATAGAACGTCCTTATTTGAAAAAAAAATTTAAATTTTAATTGGATTTTTATTTAAAAACAAAACAATTATCTTGAAAAAATATGAAAAAAGTGTAAATATTATATAAATGTGTGCAGATTTTTCCAACAATTAACCAATATGAGTATATATATGGTATGTTGTTGGAAATATTTTTAAAAGTAATTTAATGTTAAATGTTTCTTATATTAGACCCGTTCATTAAAAATTTGCTTTAAACCTTAAAATAACATAATTATGGAAACTTATGTTTAAAAACTAGTTAATATTTTTCGTTTAAACAAATTATTCAAATATTTTATTTCTAATTTTTGAAAAATTAAATTTTTTGCAAATAAATTAAAATTTTCTAAAAAGGAGAAATTTTTAATAAGAATCAAAATTTTTAAAAAATTCTGAAATTTTTTTTTTATTAAAAATTAAAAATTTTTCCAAAATTCTGTATTTTCAGTAAAATAAATTTTTTCACTAAAAATCTTTCACTAAGAACTGAATGTAATTTAAACTTAATAACAAATCATTTTCAAATTTCTAAAAACTCAGTTATAAACTCTCATTTGAATCTCTACATTTTTGCTAAAATTCAGTAAAAACATTTAATAAAAAACTTTAACGAAAATAGAAAGCACTTATTATTCATTATATTTCTTCTAATTACATTATTTATAAAACAATATTATCAAAATTAAAGAAATTATAATTAATAGCCAAAATCAGCTTCTTTATCGTTATGGTTTTACGGCAGCTATTTTTTTTGCAGTTAGCTTACGGAAGTTTTCGTTAACTACCAATGTGTTTAACGACAAAAATCGGTAAAGATTTTACTAGAGAATAACACTTAACGACAAAATTCGATATATATATATATATATATATATATATATATATATATATATATATATATATATATATATATATATATATATATATATATATATATATATATATATATATATATCGTAAAATACTAAAGACTCTGTTAAGCACCATGGAGTCAATAAATAGATATTTGACACTACACACGTATTAAAAAAAAGAATCAGAGCCAAATGACCTACCATATATTTATGCCGTTAGTCAAGTAACCCAACCTGTACTGCCAATGTATGAACTACACTGAAAAAAGTAATTTCAATGAATGAAATACATGAAATGAAATTCATAAATTTTTTTCCAAAAAATTATTAACTTAATGTAGAAATTCATTGCTTCAATGAAAATATTCAATGAAATTATTAACGCTATTTTGAACATTACATTGAAACCATTCATTAAATTTATTTCTTATTACAATAGGTAAATTAGTTAATTGATTTAATGTATTAGTTCATTGAATTAATTTATTCAATGACTAATACATTGATTTAATTAAGAAGAAGCATTACACAATGAACATAAGCATTGAATCAATGATAAATTTCATTAAATTATATTAAAATAAATGATTTCTAACGTGAAATAAAGTAAACTGAAAACAAATACAATTCAGTTTTCTTTTATCTTTTAACAAGAAATGACGCGTTTTAAACAAAAGCAAAAAATAAAAAAATTAGTGTTATATTAAAAACTAAATAAGATAAATCGAATTATTAAAATACATAAATATAATTTATTCGCAAAGGAGAAGTCGAGCAGCATAATTGAATACACCAAATTAAATTAATTACCCAAAAGAAGGAATTTGGAAACTTGCCTTCATAACACGTAAGTTTAATAATGTTTGTGATTTTAAACAGTTTTTAAATATTGCATTTCATTTATATTTATGTAGATAAAAACACTTAGATGCAGAAGAATGTGTTATTAGTAGGGTGATCGACTCGATTTTACAACCGGTTTTTAAACCGGTTTTTTCAGAGAATGTGCTGTCGGTTTTTTCAAAATGTTCAATTTTCGAATGTCGAATAGACCGGTTTTTTTAAAGACAAAAAACCGGTTTTGAAAATACCTTTTTATTTCAAAAACTATGCACTAAATATTGATATTTGATTCGAAATTAATGATTATTTTTATACCCACCATCAAAAAGATGAGGGGTATATTGATTGAAATTTTATATAAATAGTTTGAGGGTCGATATAAATTTGGAAACCACCTCCCATATAAGGTGAAACTTCAGCGAAATTGTGTTCAAATAGTTCAAGGACCAATGTACTCAGAAACAAAAATGGGCGTGGTCCGCCCACATTACCGCCCACCTTCCATATAACGTAAAATTTGAAAAAGTTGATGGTGGGTATATATATGTGCTGATGGTTGTAACACCCAAAAGTATTGGTCTAAGACCTTCATTTGTACCAATCGGCTTTAAGTCGATTTATCGAAGTCCGTCTGTCCATCCATGTAAAACTTGTAATCAAAATACAGGTCGCAATTTTGGTTTCTTATAGTCCAAGGACGAAGCGTGTTGAAATTGGTTATGATCGGTCCATTATTTTCCCTAGCCCCCATACAAATAACCTCCCAGAAAAGAGATTTAACGACCATAAATCCCTTAAATGTAGCAGTAATTTTAGCATATCTAAGTTTCATATACGTTTAAATCTGTGTGCCGAATTTCATGAAGATCGGCCCATAATTGACCACAGTACTGGTCTACAATTCCACAGGTCTAGAAAAAAAGACCCCTCCCCGAATTTTGATGCACACAGGGCATTGTCGGCCTTGACCGACTATATCTTTCTTTCTCGTTCTTAATGGGTTAATAGTTATTTCCAAAACTAAAAAAGGATTTATTGATTTTTCTGTAAGAAATGTAGACTTTTGATAGAAATATTAACTTCTGAAAAAAACCGGTTAACCGGTTTAACCGGATTTTTCTGAATTTAAAAAAGTGCAACCGGTTTTTTCAAAATTCCAACTATTCGAACTATTCGAAAACCGGTTTCTCCAAAAAGTCGAATAATCGATCACCCTAGTTATTAGCCTTAAATACCAACGTTTCAAAAAATATTGCGATTTCAAAATCAAGAGGATTCGATTCGTAAGTATACATAAATATATGAAATATTTTAATTGAATTCTTAATGAAAATATATTACAGACTAATCAAGATTTTAATGCTATATCTGGTGATCGTCAAAATAAGAAAATTTCTATAGACCAAAAAGATTTAAAGGTAACTAGTTCAAATATTTTAAGCAATTGAACGAATTTTAAAAATTTTATTTATAAACTTTCTTTGTTAAGGATAATGCTGTAGTTATATTAATGTGGCATCTAAATGGATATTCCATACCATCATTGAGCAATAAGAGGACAACAGGAATTACTATATTATTATAAATGACAAAGCAAACACGATAACATCTGTAACATGCATTTTTTATTTATATTTTTTAGTGAAATGTAATAATTTTATTTTTATATTTAATTTTTGCTTATATTAACTCAATATCATATACTTTAATCATTTAATATAAAATAAAATAGAAACAAGAAATACAGAACACGCCTATTATTATAATACATTTTTAATGTATAGTTTCATTGGGACAAAATATGAGTTCATTGAAACCAATGTACTGTTCACTGAAATTATTTATTTCATTTAATGAATGATTCAATGTAAGAATAAATTTAATCAATGAACTTGTACATTGAATTATAATATTAATGTATGACAATTCATTGTTTCAATGAACCTGTACATAGGGTCAAAATTAGTGCACAAATTCATTGTAACAATGAACTTTTTAATTGCATTTATGTACCTTTTTGGTTCAATGTATTCACTTTTTTGACGTTTTTGTGACTTATAAAAAAAACAATCGCCACCTCCACGCTCACCAAAGAGTCAATAAAGTATAAATCGCCACCTCCACGCTTTCAAAAGAGTCAATAAATGATGCTGTCGCCACCTCAACGCTTTCAAAAGAGTCAATAAATAGTGCTATCGCCACTTTCACGCTCACCAAAGGGTCAATAAAGTATAAATCGCCACCTCAACGCTTTCAAAAGAGTCAATAAAAGGTACGATAGCTTAACTATCGCTCACAATATATGCAAAGTTCGGGTGTATAAAAAAACGTACACATTTGGACGAGTTAGGTGGGTAGTCACAAATGGACTTTACTGTGCTAAAGCGGGTGAATTGACACTGAAAAAACTGCTGGGTAGTTGTAGTCATTAAAATTTTAAAGCAAAAAACAACATTTTGTTATAGTTGTTGAAAATGCATAACAATCATACAAATGTTTTCATAATAGAATAATGTTTTCTATAAATATATACTTAGTTTATTTAATCAATTTACTCTTTATTTAAATAAGTTCTAAAAATTCTATAAACACAACTACCTATTATTCTTAATTTTATACTAAATATTAATACTGGTAACCAAAAAAATTAGAGATATAATAAACTTTAAACTGCAACCAATATTTCTATTGTATTAATTACAATTTTAGTACAAAATTACGTAAGAATAGATTTTTATTGTTCCCAACCGAATAATATAATATTACTAAAAGAATGTCATTTTTAAAATAAAATAAAACGAAATAACCAAAATAAGTAAAATAAAAATTAATTTTGTTAAAAAAATTCTAAAAATAAATTAAGAAACAATAAATAAGCTGTATCATTTATGATAAATATACTATTTATATGTAAGTACTCATTAATATAATTTTTTTTTTAACAGAAAAAATATTCTCAAGAAATTGTCCACTTTTTCAAGATATTGGACGTATAGATGAATACTGTAGGACTAATTGCTGAAAATGGTAAGAAATACTTTCATTAACTTCTCCAACTAGGCAGTTACTAAAGTTTTATTTGGAATTTGCAGGAAATAGAGTTTCTATTATCATCATACGCCACAATTTGGATAGATAGTGGTTATGCAATTTGTTTGTAATGGTGGGACTGTAATGTTAAGAATTATTGACTTTCATGAATCTTAGGTAAGAATAGCACACAATTTTGAATCGCTTGTTATCTGCTAATCCAAATAAAGTATACTTAATAACTAATAATAAATGGGACATTATGAAACATTCTTAAATTCCTGCACATATTTGTGATTTAAAATTGAACAATTTTTTATTTAAAATGGCTTATAATTTAATATTTTACATTTTTAGATATCGGTCAATTATTGATCAAACTCATTCATATAAGATTTTGCCAAGAATTGGTTTATAAAGATGCATTTCCGTAATCTAGTTCGCTGATAAATCTAATTACATTTCACAAACACGTAAAACTGCAATTCTGAGGGCTACTGACAATATTTTTCGTATTAATTGATTCACTATTTCATATTCTTTATCTAAAATTACATGAAAATTATTTGTTTACTGATTAAACTTTTTTTGTATATTTTCAGATTTTTAAAAAATCACCTGCATATATATAGAGTCGATGTCCTTTTTGTCTCTTGTTTTTTTTTTAAGAAGAATAAAATGAAAGTTTTGTCAAAATCCTTTTTCTAATGTATTAATAAGTTTATCGATAATTGTTTGTTATACTTACAAAGTCACATAAAGATATATTAAATATATCTAACATAATAATTATACCTAACAATCTTTTTAACTGGTCACTTTACTAATCACCTGACTAGTCACTTTAACATGGGGATGTCCTAAGAAGGAGTGTATTGCCACCAAAGGACCAAAAGGTGGCGATATAGTGACTAGTACGAAAAAGTCAATCTTTAAGTAAAAAATCTTTAAGTTAAAAAATTTTTTTGTGTATATTTTTTTATTTCTATTCTTTTTTTATTTTATTTATTTTTTTTTTTTAATTTCCTTTTTTTCTTTTTTATTTTTATTCATATTTTATTATTTATTAAAATCTTTTCATATTCTTTTCATATTATTTTATATTAATCAATTTAATTCAATTTAATATTTTTACATTTTTGTTTATGGCGCACCCCCGGCTCGAACTCACATCGTTATGTTTTATAGTCATACGCGCTAACCACTCAGCCACACAGCATTCTTACTAGGGTGATCGACGCGGTTTTCCAACCGGTTTTAAAACCGGTTTTTTCAGTCAATGTGCTGTCGGTTTTTTCAAAATGTACATTTTTCGAATGTCGAATAGACCGGTTTTTTTAAACACAAAAAATCGGTTTTTAAAAATAGCGTTTTATTTCAGAAAACATGTTCTAAATAGTGATATTTGAATCGAAATTTAGGAATAATTTCTTAAATATTCATAAAGACTGATTTCTTATGTTTTAAAAATACAGTTTAAGTCTAAATTGGAATTTATTCTGTAATATTAAACAAATAAATAATTAATAATTATCCTGTATGACCCAATTTAATATTTTTGATCCAATATTTCCTTTATTTTTTAAAGGTGTTGTGTTAAAAAAGTTTCACCTGCAGAATTGTTTCAATTGAGACAGGCTTCCATATTAAGCCATGGTTTCTGTTTATGCTAACTAAAATTTAGATGATTTTTTTCTACAATTTTGAAACATAATTATCTTCTAGTCATCTAGATATATAATTTGCTTAGCTCCCAGAAGACATAGAAAATTAAAATTCGGCTTACTTATAACCCTA
The DNA here is from genome assembly GCA_951394005.1 of Protophormia terraenovae. NCBI lineage: Eukaryota > Metazoa > Arthropoda > Insecta > Diptera > Calliphoridae > Protophormia > Protophormia terraenovae. The sequence continues at coordinate 139,711,127 of OX596075.1, forward strand.
TTCGTCCTACAAATCCTATCGGAGCCAGATTTTTAAATCTCTATCAGGGAGCGAAAATACGTGGATCTATATATATGGATTTATATATATCTTTCCTAAGCATTGTTTCCTCTCCAGAGCTTTCTGAAGCTCCCAGACGACGTAAGAAACTAAAAATCGGCTAAATTATAAAACTATTCGTTAAAAAAAAAAAGTCTGCTTTGGTATTAAGAACTTTTGAGTTGCTATACTTATTGTTTGCTCTCCAAATCCTATCAAAAACTGATTCTGTATTTCGGCCAGGGAGCGCATTTACGACGATTTTTTTATTTTGAAAGGTTTACGATTTTAAAACTTTAATCAATATTATTCCAATAAATTCTAACGGCTTCAAATAATTGACTTCGATTAGGGAGAGGAAGGTGTCTAAATTTCATATTTTTTTTTTTTTAATTTTCGGATTTGTTTGTGCATATTTTCATTATTATATTATTTTTCCTGACATTGTTAGGCTTTTACGCTTGTATTTAATAAATTTTAACTTAATTATAAGAATTATTGATTTTTTTTTTAAATTTAGTCTTTTGATATAAGTATTATTAACTTCTGCAAAAAACCGGTTAACCGGTTTTTTCTGAATTTCAAAAAGTGCAACCGGTTTTTTTAAAATACCAACTATTCGAACTATTCGAAAACCGGTTTCTCAAAAAAGTCGAATAATCGATCACCCTAATTCTTACATACATTGCACAATTTGTTGTTTTAATGAGCATGTTGATTTATTGACCCTTTGTAAGCGTGAGGTGGCTGTTGCTTCCACTTTATATACCCTTTGGAAGTCGATCCTTTTACTGGTGAAATTGAGTCAGTCACCTGACAATCTTTTTAACTGGTCACTTTACTAATTACCTGACGAGTCACTTTAACATGGGGATGTCCTAGGAAGAGGTGTATTGCCACCAAAGGACCAAAAAGTGGCGATATTGTAACTAGTACGAAAAAGTCAATTCAAAAAAAAAAAAACACAAATGCAGAATAATTAATTTTTTTATTAATTGTAAAATCCTAATTAGCAAGACTAGTACCGCAATTCCGTAACTTTTTTCATTTACTACCGATATTGTTAATTAACGAAATTTTTCGGTTGTTTCTGATTTTGCTATTCTCTACTAAAGTTAGCGATTTTTTTCGTAAGTATATTTTAACGACAAATATCGATAGAAATGACAGAACGACATTATTTGAAAAAAATTTAAATTTTAATGTGCTTTTTATTTAAAAACAAAACAATTGTCTTGAAAAAAATATGAAAAAAGTGTAAATATTATATAAATGTGCGCAGATTTTTCCAACAATTAACCAATATGAGTATATGTATGGTATGTTGTTGGAAATATTTTTAAAATTAATTTAATGTTAAATGTTTCTTATATTAGACCCGTTCATTAAAAATTTGCTTTAAACTTTAAAATAACATAACTATGGAAACTTATGTTTAAAAACTCGTTAATATTTTTCGTTTAAACAAATTATTCAAATATTTTATTTCATCTAAAAATACCAACTCTCACAAAAGTTCTAATTTTTGAAAAATTAAATTTTTTTGCAAATAAATTAAAATTTTCTAAAAAGGGGAAATTTTTAATAAGAATCAAAATTTCTAAAAAATTCTGAAATTTTTCTTAAAATTTAAGTTTTTATTAAAAATTAAAAATTTTACCAAAATTCTGTATCTTCAAAAAAATAAATTTTTTCACTAAAAAAACTTTCACTAAGAACTGAATGTAATTAAAACTTAATAACAAATCAGTTTCAAAATTCTAAAAACTCAGTTATAAACTCTCATTTTAATCTCTACATTTTTGCTAAAATTCAGTAAAAAAATTTAATAAACGAAAACTTTTACGTAAACGAACGCACTTATTATTCATTATATTTTTTTCTAATTACATTATTTATAAAACAATGTTATCAAAATTATAAAAATTATATTTAATAGCCAAAATCAGCTTCTTTATCGTTATGGTTTTACGACAGCTATTTTTTTTTGCGTTAGCTTACCGAAGTTTTTGTTAACTACCTATATATATATATATATATATATATATATATATATATATATATATATATATATATATATATATATATATATATATATATATATATATATATATATATATATATATATATATATATAAAACATAATTAACTTTTTTCTTACAAAGTAAAATACTAAAGACTGTTAAGCACCATGGAGTCAATAAATTGATATTTGACAGTACACACGTCTAAAAAAGATACATCAAAGCCAAATGTCCTACCATACTATTCACTTTTTTGACGTTTTTGTGACTTATAAAAAACCAATCGCCACCTCCACGCTCACCAAAGGGTCAATAAAGTATAAATCGCCACTTCCACGCTCTCAAAAGAGTCAATAAATGGTGCTATCGCCACCTCAACGCTTTCAAAAGAGTCAATAAATGGTGCTATCGCCACCTCAACGCTTTCAAAAGAGTCAATAAATAGTGCTATCGCCACCTCCACGCTCACCAAAGGGTCAATAAAGTATAAGTCGCCACCGAGTTTTTAGAATTTTGAAACTGATTTGTTATTAAGTTTTAATTACATTCAGTTCTTAGTGAAAGTTTTTTTAGTGAAAAAATTTATTTTACTGAAAATACAGAATTTTGGTAAAATTTTTAATTTTTAATAAAAAATTAAATTTTAAGAAAAATTTCAGAATTTTTCTTAAAATTTTGATTCTTATTATAAATTTCTCCTTTTTAGAAAATTTTAATTTATTTGCAAAAAAAATTTAATATTTCAAAAATTAGAATTTTTGAGAGAGTTGGTATTTTTAGATGAAATAACCCCCTGTTTTTATAAAACGAAAAATTCGTTTCGACAATTTATATTGAAAACAACAAATAAGTTTTCGTTGGTTTTATAATAACAGGAGGTAAAATATTTGAATAATTTGTTTAAACGAAAAATATTAACGAGTTTTTAAACATAAGTTTCCATAGTTATGTTATTTTAAGGTTTAAAGCAAATAAATGAACGGGTCTAATATAAGAAACATTTAACATTAAATTAATTTTAAAAATATTTCCAACAACATACCATACATATACTCATATTGGTTAATTGTTGGAAAAATCTGCACACATTTGTATATTATTTAAAATTTTTTCATATTTTTTTCAAGACAATTGTTTTGTTTTTAAATAAAAATCCAATTAAAATTCAAATTAATTAACGATGTGAGTTCGAGCCGGGGGTGCGCCATAAACAAAAATTTAAAAATATTAAATTGAATTAAAGTGATTAATATAAAATAATATGAAAAGAAAATGAAAAGATTTTAATAAATAATAAAATATAAATAAAAATAAAAAAGAAATTTACAAAAAAAAAAAATAAATAAGAATAGAAATAAAAAAATATACGCAGAAAAAATTTTTAATTTTTTTTTTTCATTCTGAAAATCACTAATTTAAAGATTGACTTTTTCGTACTAGTCACTATATCGCCACCTTTTGGTCCTTTGGTGGCAATACACTCCTTCCTCACTGACTCAATTTCACCAGTAGAAGGACTAGTATGAATTGACTTTTTCGTACTAGTCACTATATCGCCACGTTTTGGTAATTTGGTGGCGATACACTCCTTCTTAGGACATCCCCATGTTAAAGTGACTAGTCAGGTGATAGGTAAAGTGACTAGTGGTGACCCAATTTCGTCAGTCAAGTAACCGGTTTCGGACAGTCACCTTTGACTGCAGGGTATGTTCATGTTTTTTATCTTTCACACAAGAATGTCTAGCAGCAACGAAATTGTCAACAAAAAGGATGCTAAACATGTACTATAGCAGTAAAATCAAAACAAAAATAAATAATACTGCGCAATATGGGTTGAAGAAAAATGTGCGTACGCAACTCTACAGAAATATATTTTATTTCGTGTGCAATTGTTTGCTTTTGCTGCTGCAAATTGCAGAGACAAGTCACAAATTTAGTAGTATAACGATGTTATAGTGTGGATATTTCTAGTTGTTGTGTATTGTATAAATGAAACATTTGTATATTTATTGCACAGTCGTAAGTGAAAATTGTTTAGCTAGAACTGCATATTTAAACCTTGCTCTGAATTGCTTTGTTTATTTTTCGAGACAAATGCATTATGAAAAACAAAGTAAAAACATAAACAATTTGAGTTGTGTTTAAAAGTGTTTTTGTTATTTTACTGTTTCTTTTTATTTTCAGCAAATACACATTTTTATGCACGCAAAGAAAAAATATGGTGAATAGCAACCATAATCGAGTACTGTCATATTATGGTTAGATTTTATGGTTGTTTGTAAATTATATTATGGTTAGATGTAGCACCATTATATGGTTGAATCACAATAAAAATATTTTTTATCTGCAACCATATTTTTGTTGTGTATGTACTTGAATCATGTATATAACAATAATATGGTTAAATTACAATAAAAATATTGTTGATCTGCAACCATATTTTTATTGTATATGTACTTGATTAATGTATGCAGCAATAATTAGGTTAAATCACAATAAAAATATTGTTGATCTGCAAACATATTTTTGTTGTATATGTACTTCATTTATGTATATAGCAATAATATGGTTAAATCACAATAAAAATATTGTTGATCTACAACAATATTTTTATTGTATATATACTTGATTCATGCATACAGCAATAATATGGTTGAATCACAATAAGAATACTTAGCGTCGAGAAACAATTATTATACCTAAAAATAAATAAAAGCCAATTAATTTATCGTATGGAAGTTTTTATTAAAATTAGTTATAATTTAGTTAAGTAAAATAAATCACTTTGGTATAAAGAGATAGATTCATCACCGGTGAAATTTCTTGAATGCTCATACAAGGTGACACCTTTTTTTTGCACTCCGAAGATAACCAATTATGTAGTTTTCTTTGTATATTATCCATTTAAAATATTTTCACAATATGAAACACTTATTTATTTCTAGTTTAACTTTAATTAAAATAATTTATTTTAAATAATTCACTTTTTTAAATATACATTCAGCATATTTTCTAATACATTTTTAACTTGCCAACAGACAACTAGCTCAATGCAAGAAGCAAACTAAACTGAATAAAAACCAACAAGTATACTTATTGTCGAGTACTAATAATGTATATTGTTGCCAATACAAAACAAACATTTTGTTGTCAATTCAAAATTACAAACAAAATAATGTATTCAGGTATTGAAAATATTTTTTTTTTTTTTTTTTGTTTTTTTTTTGCACATGAAATTTTAACAATAATAATGTGGTTCTAATAGAAAAGAGTTTTTTTCCAGTTTCTGAATCCTCTGATGAATACAGAAGATCAAAATATTTTTTAGTGAATTACCACTTTAAAATGTTAACTATTTAAAAAGATTAACAAATCTATTAACTATTCAAAAGTTTAAAAAAAATATGAATGTATTAATGAAATTAAAAATTTCTTAGAATTGATTCGTATGTCTGACCATTATAAAAGAAAGAAATAAAATCATATTTATTTCGCATTAAAAACGATTTTATAAATTTTAATTTAAAAATGTAATTAAAATAAATGTAATAAAAATAAACTATTTAGATTAAAAAAATTAATTCAGACGCAAATTCTGCGTTTCGTATAGTATTTCAAAAATAATTAATTACATACCGGGTTAAAAATAGTTAGTTACTAAACAGCTTTTACGTAATGCACACAGTATGTTATTATCATTACAAAATTACTACATCCGTAACTACATGTCATTGCCAAGTTTTTGCTGGGATTTTTGATCCCAAAACTATGTGAGTTGTTTTGACAATCACGAAAAATCATATCGCTAGTACTTTAAAACGGTTATCAACCCATAAAGCTTTAAACTTAAAATTATTAGAACATACAAAATTTTTTTTATTATTATTATTTTTTTTTTTTATTTATTTATTTTTTTTACAATCCTGATGATCTGTTATTATCATCATTAAAATAAGCGGCTTGTAAGCATTATATCAAGTTTCTAAACAAACTAAAAACAGTTACAACAACGACATAAAAATGGAAAAAATATTTAATATCAGAATCAGGTATGGAGAATGAAAATATTTTTCGATCAAAATAAATTTCAAATAACACCTTTTTCACCCTTGGAATACCAAAAAAATGTTTCGATAGTTGTTTATTTGTTTAGTGCAAAACTCAAACAAAGTAATTTGTATATCTAAAACGAAGTATTAAATACGGTACCAAATCATTAAATGATTTTATTTCGGTTAAATATTATAGTGAAATATAAAGTTCTTAATAAATGTGTTATTAAAATAAAATTACTGAGAAAAAAGTCGCCCAAGATCAATTCATTAAAATCGAGCACTTCAGCTTTAGTTTTGTTTAAATATAATTATTTACCTGATTTCATTGATATTCGGAACATTTTTACTTCAATTTGATAGAAACTTGCAGTTTTTAGTAATGATGGTACATATTTTAGATTTTACAGTTCCATAAATTAAACCTACACCTCAAATATTTCTATAATGTAGTTTGTTTGCCCAATATACTTGAATTGTGTTCAATTTTTTTGGAACTCGAAGAACCAGCATTTAATCAGAGATAGTGTTCATTAAAATTTCATTATTACTTCTGAACACAATTGTAAACCTAAATCAAAAGTGTTAAAAAAAACAGTGGTTCCTATTCGAAAATTATAAATTCCAAAATATATTTTTATTTAAACAATTTTTAATTCGTTACTCGATGGAGTACTTCGGTACTTTTGATTGGTAAATAGTATCGAAAAATGTACTAAGTATTAACTTTTGCATCCCTGATGAGAATTGTTATAACATAGACAAAAATACGAATGCAGACTAAAAAGAACATTTTAAAAACATAAAATGTATCATGTTGTTCTATTTTATACATCAAGTATATTAAACAAAATTTGGTTTAAATATTGTAAGAACTCTTTTCTATTTATTGAAAGACATTTTCATCTTGTCATCATATCAGTACATTGATAAATATGTTTGTATAAAATATTTGCAATTTCTGTATTTCAGCAAACGCAAATAGGAAACATCTAAACAAACGTAACGAAAATGTGAAAACTAAAGAGACAAAAGAAAATAATAGAACCAACGACAACCCTGCAACCCATAGCACTAGTTCCATGTTGACGAACACATTTGTTACTAAGAACTACCGCTACTTACCTAATAACCCACTTGGAATGCTTTTGAACGGCAAATTTAATAATAATACGAGTATGTCGTTTTGAAGGAATCAGTACATTACCTCATACTAAAATTTTGTTGCTCTAAAGAATTAAAACAAATAGTACACAGATATAATTTTTTGAATATTTTCAATTAAACGATTTACAACAAATACAAATTCCTCAATTTCATAAGTGCATAATTTAGAAATTTCCTGTCATGTTAGGTACCGTGAACGAACTCCTAAATAAAATAATTCCCAATGAAATTAGTCCCAACAAAAATGAAGAAACTCCCGAATCAAGAAAACAAAAATATATTGAAATAACTCAAAAGAATAAATAAAGAATTTCCCAACATATGGAGTTTTATCATAAAAAAACAAGCGCGAATGTTATATTCGGCCTGGACGAATATATATACCCACCATCAACTTTTTCAAATTTTACGTTATATGGGAGGGGCGGTTAAGTGGGCGGACCACGCCCATTTTTGGTTTCCGAGTTTATATCGATCCCCGAACTATACGTACAAAATTTCGTTGTCGTACATGCTTTTGTTGAAGAAATATCAGCAGAAAAGTATAAAAGGGACACCCTGTGGTTCTAGTTTTTAGCCCATAACTTTTTTATTTATTAACCGATTTTGCCCATTTTCAAATATTTGTGTCAAATTTCATCCCCCTACGTTGTCCCGTTCGAGCCCTATTATGCTTTCAACAGACAGACAGACAGACGGACGGACATAGCTAGATCAGAATCTAACCAGGACCCAGAAAATATATACTTTATGGGGTCTTTGATGATTCCTTCGACATGTTACACACGGAATGAGAAAATCAATATACCCCCATCTTTTTGATGGTGTGTATAAAAAGTAAGTACCAAATAAAATTGTTTCAAATTTTGTACTTATAACGAAATAAATCCCAATTTAACATTATCAAATAAAATAAGTAGTAAGTTGTAGTTTCGGACTTAAAAGAAATTGTACTTAGCGAAGCTGGTGTTTTAAATGAAATATATAATTTTCGTCATAGGTTGAAGTTCAATGAAGATGTAATTGCACAAGTAGCATTCTAGATAGTGTATTAACGGAACTTACCACTTTTTAAATTGGAGGGAAGCAATGATAAAAACTTTGTCAAAATGTATTGTGAAACTAAAAATTAAATACGAGAGAAGAGTAAGAAATATGTGAAAATAACAGGTTAAAGAAAAACAAATGATAATGATATCATATTCGTCTGAGCCGAATTTTATATGAGCTCCAATGTACATAAAAAAATATGTATATATGTACTAATATATTAATATTTCGATGTGTTACAAACGGAATGACAAATTTAATGAATCTCATTCTTAACGTGACCAGACATCCCGCTTTTTAAACTTTGATCCTGCTTAAAATAATTTTCCCGCTTTTTTAACTCTAACCATTTCTTATTCGATTTTCTTAATTAAGTCTTCTAAACCATTATTACCAATACATATTTTGTAAATATAAAGTGGTAATATAAAAAGTTCGGATTTTTTCACTCTATAATTAAATTGATATAATGCATATTTAAAGGGTAAGCTTTCTTGAATAGTTGATAATATTTTACATATCATTTTTGACAATTAAAAGCTTTTGTAACGATAAAATCTTCTGGCAACTTCGATGTAGGAATATAACCCTAAAGATACGTATTCGTTAACAAATATAATGTAATTAAATAATATGATACCGAAATGGTTTCCACTTTATTCCAATTTGGTATCGATTTTCGTTAAGATTTGACTGATTGAAAATCTCAAATCTGAAAAATTTTGCTAAAAAAATATTTATTTAAATTTAGCCTAATTTGTCAATAGTATTTGATGTCAAATTGAACTATTGTTTTCTTTCGAGTATTAATTTATTTTTATGTTTAACAATTACTTAAGAACAACTTTTAATATTAAATTGAGAAAGTATCACTTTTTTATGAATCCCAATTCGAATTTAAACTTGAAATTTAACACATTTTATTATATTTAATTTTTTTTTTTTTTTTTTTTTCTTCAACATATTTTGAGAAACACGTTAAAATTTTAATATTTCAAAAGTTTGAGTTTGTAAAGATAACATAATTTGTTACTCCAAATATGGTGGGTCCTTCAAAATTATAATGTCGCAAGTGGGTCGTAAAGCAAGAGCTTTTGAGAACAGCAGATTTAGAATTGAGATATAAAATAAAAATTCGTCTTTTTTACAAAATCCACCTTTTTATATAAAATTTTCTTCAGAATCCCGTTTTTAAATCCTACGGGTCCCGCTTTTTGGCAAAAACCCTCTGGTCACGTTACTCATCCTTATCTTTTGGATGGTGGGTACAAAAATAAAATGTAAAAAACACAAACAGAAGCAAAACTTTTAGAACGACAACAACAAAATCGATGAAAGTACAAACTCACACATTCACTCATAGAGATATAAAGAGGAGAAAGATGGAAGTAAAACAATCTGTAGACATTCAAAACATACAGTTCAAATTCATATTTCTATTCTATAAACCAGGGGTTCTCACAAGACCTTGCTTCGCGACCCACTGTTGACATTGAAATGGAACCGCGACCCACTACAACTTTGACTAATTTAAAAATCACAAAAGATGTTATGCAAAAATTAAAATAAAAAAACATACTTATAATATTATTAGTTACAACGTTGTTTTGGCTTCATGAGATCTGGAATACTAAGAGACTTTTTGTATCTTGCATCATTCTCTTCTATATGCTCAGAAGCCCAGTGCTAAATTTTATTGTAATAAGTAGCAAAGATGGTTTTTCTTAAAATTGGAATTGAACATAAAAATATTTAAAGGCTGTAGGGAGGAAAAAAAAATTATTTTAGGAAATAAAAGTTAATTGCTCTGTCAGAAATTAAGAAGAAATCTGGCATGAAAAGGTACAAGGTACAAAAAGTTCCTGATAGGAACGCAATAAAGCATTTAGAAGCAAAACAGGACGCAAAAATACTTCAGACGAAATTTTTGCAGAATTATGATTGGTGCACATTGTGTGCATTTTTCTGACTTTTTGTGGCTACGCCTCAATGTAGCCGCAAGCTATGATGAATAGGTGTTGTAATTGTATTGAAAGAAGCTAATCCATCAAGTTGTCCAAAACTCCGCCAATTGAAGGATTTTGCGCCATAGTCAAAAAGAATTTGAAGGTAAAGCTCAGCAGAAAAATAAAAAAATGTTTGAAAAAAGTGGACTTATTCCAACAAAAACAATAAATACCCTAAATAAAAATATTAGTTTTCAGAACCATTTAAAATGTTTTAAAATCTGTTTAATCAACATTAAATTTAACACATGAGTTAAATTTTAACTTATTCTGAAATGAATCTGATAATTTATCAATATTCTCATGAAAAGAACTGTCCTTCTTTAAATTAAAAAGTTGCATAAGCAAATTTTCTTTATATTGCCCGGAAACTTCTCCATTCTATAAAAATTGTATATAATAAACATTAAGAAGACGCACCATTCGAGCAAATTTTAATAATCTTATTCAATATTATTTTATTCTATGGTTAAAATACGAAAGTGGTATTAAACGAATTTATGAAAAAATTCTTGGTATAATTTATTTATTAAAAATAAAACCTACTTTTATTCATGTGAAAAATGTATAGTTTCATCAAATTTAAGTGAACTATTTATCTATTTATAATTGCCACATAGTAATTTTCTTTACAATGTGTCATTGAAAATCATCACTTTCTTTATTTGTGGTCTTCATCAATCATAATATTTTCAATCGAAGGTTTCCTCAATAGTTGATTCATAAAAGAACTCATTTTAGAAAAAAATTTACGTAAATATTTCCATTTTGTAATATATTCATTATTTTATTTAAACTTATGCATAATGTTCTTACGGACCCACGAATGTCCTTACGGACCCCTTGTGGGTCGCGGACCCCCATTTGAGAACCGTTGCTATAAACAAACAGCAACAACATTTTCAATGTACCTATTTATTTACTTACATATTTTAAATAAAAATGGTTTGAATTAAATATTTCGTTTTTAAATTGTTTTTGCTTACAAATATACATTATATTTAAATTTGTCTGGATATGAGCTAAGTAGATAATGAAATGACAGACAAATTATCATGACAGAAGAAAGAAGAATAATAAGAGCAAGAATATAATTATAGTTAAAATAAAAAATATACAAGCGCGAATGTTATATTCGGCTCGGCCGAATCTATATACCCACCGTCAAATTTCTCAAAATTTACGTTATATGAGAGGTGGGCGGTAAAGTGGGCGGTCCACGCCCATTTTCGGTTTGCAAATTTATATTCACCCTCGAACTATTTGTACAAAATTTCGTTGTCGTACATGCTTTTGTTTAAGAGATATCAGCAGAAAAGTATGAAATGAAGCTACAACGGACACCCTGTGCTTATAGTATTTTGCCCATAATTTTTTGTTTATTAACCGATTTTCAATACTAAACAAACCTTATATAAGATAAATATTTGAGCCAAATTTCGCCCCCCTACGTTGTCCCGTTCGAGCCCTATCCTGACAGACTTTATGGGATCTTAAACGATTCCTTTGACATGTTACACATGGAATGACAATTTTAAATTGTATTTGTGTGGAAGATCGTTATTTTACGATTACAAACGGTTCGGTCGCCACACACATGGTACAATGATGTGCGCAAAAAAGTGGTTGAAAAAAGCAAAAAAAGGTTCGTTGTGTGCATGTACATGTATTATTACATGTGGAAACGTATAAAAAAATTTTTAGCGGTATGAACTGTTGAAAAAAAACATGACTATAAAAACTCCAATGATATTTTTATTTTAAATTTGTAAGTTTGTATGTATGCAAGTATATCAAACTGATTTTTTGGCTGTCATGCAAATAATTTTTTAAAAAGTATCGATCGTAAAAAATATTATTGATTGTGTGATATCGATAAATTTTTGATTTGTATGTAAACAAATACATACATACAAACATAGATATGTAGATTTGTTGTCAGACAAACAACAAAATATAAAAAAAAAAAAAAATACAGAAACACTTTCTGACTAAAATCTCAAATTCGGACTAAACTGGTAGGAAACTATTAAAATTCTTTATTTGTTCGGTAGTTTGTGACATGATTGCGTCACAAACTGCTGCTTGAAAGATTTTAGTGAAACTTTTAATTCAGAAAAAAGGTGTTAGCTTTAAACAATTTTCGAAAACTTAAATTATTTAATTGTTCAAAATCTAATGAAATTTGATTTTTTAATCATTAATTACACCGAACAACAGCATTTTTCACACAAGAACGAAACCATATACATATAAAAGCAGACATTTTATGATAGGACTGCGTACTCAGATTCTCATTTTTTTATATTTCGTGTTCGAAAATCCTTTTAAAAGGACTTTGAAATAACAATTTGTTTATAAATTATTTTAAAATCTGCCACTTGCTCAATAGTGTCGATATGGGTATCAAATGATAGAATAGGATTTAGAAATTCCAGCAAAATTACTTATTTAAACTTTTCAGGAGCTCGTAATATCAAAAATGTCCTTCAAATACTTTATCCTTAAATATCTTTGAGATTTTTCAACAAATATTTCTAAGATTAAAATAATTTTAAACAAATCACAATATGTTTTCTTAATCTCACATTTTGTTCATTTAGCTTCAACAGTTAAAAATTTATACAAATTAAAAATGTCGTCAGTGTTTATGTGAATTTTGTTTTGTTATAGCATATACTGCAATTTTAAATATTATTTATGAATATAAAAAAAAACACAGTAGTTTTTTATACGTAAGGACGAAGTATTGCCCCTAAACAAAATTTTCCCAGAAAATCGCATTAGTGATCACAATTATCTTAAATCAAAGAAAGGCAAAAAGGGAGACAAAAAATTGAATGTGTTTGTGTATTTTATTTGTTTACGCTCTTTGTTGCAAATGTGTTTGTTATATCTAGCACACAAAAAAATAATTTTTTCTTGCTCCCTTTGTTATATGATTTGTTTTTGTTTTTACTTAACCATGCGACGTGATCTTGCTTTGTTGAAAGCTAGAACAAAAACTAAATGATTTTTATACCCACCATCAAAAAGATGGAGGGTATATTGATTTTGTCATTCCGTGTGTAACATGTCGAAGGAATCATTTAAGACCCCACAAAGTATATATTTTCTGGATCCTGGTTGAATTCTGAGTCGATGTAGCTATGTCCGTCCGTCTGTCTGTCCGTCTGTTGAAAGCAGGGTAGAGCTCGAACGGGGCAACGTAGGGAGACGAAATTTGGTACAAATATTTATCTTATATAAGGTTTGTTTGGTATTGAAAATGGGCAAAATCGGTTAATAAACAAAAAAGTTGGCTAAAAACTAGAAACACAGGGTGTCCGTGAAATACTTTTCTGCTGATATTTCTTCAATAAAAGCACGTACGCCAACGAAATTTTGTACGTATACTTGGTGGATCGACATAAACTCAGAAACCAAAAATGGGCGTGATCCGCCCACTTTACCGCCCACCTCCCATATATGGTGAAAATCAACGAAATTGTGTTCACATAATTCAAGGACCAATGTTTTAAGTATATAAACCGCAGCACAGTGGGGTAAAACGCAAATTTTTTGGTAATAAATCTGTATCTCCTAAACTACTGGTCGGATTAAATTGAAATGTATGGAAGAGTTATAGAGGAAAATCAGAAATTCAGAAAAATCATCTTGTATTCACCCTGTGATAACACAAGATAAGCTACAGGGTGTTACAGTTGACTACCTTGAGTATATAAAAGTTTAAAAAAATCGTAACTTCTACAAATGAAATCAGATTTTAAATATTTTTATATTTGTGTAAAAAGATTTTGATATTCTGAGAAAAAAGGTAAAGAATTGAACTATATTTTTGTTAAAAAATTTCCATTGACAGTGACTACAAGATGATTTTTGTGAATTTCTGATTTTCCTCTATAACTCTTCCATACATTTCAATTTAATCCGACCAGTAGTTTAGGAGATACAGATTTATTACCAAAAAATTTGCATTTGACCCCACTGTGCGCAGTATGAATTTTATAAAAATTTAAATACCATCGCTTAAATTATATGTACCAGCCGCGTACTTATTATTTATTTAATACGAGCGTAACCCGTTGGGCTTCGCTACACCTTATTAGGCGATATAAAATATTTACTACCATTAAAGAGTTTTAAAAAGTGGGGGTAAAATGTGGGCGTGACATCCAATCGAGACATAGCCTATAACCACCTCCGGCACTGGTACTATCTGTGTGCAAAATTTCGTGAAAATCGGTTTAACGGTTTAAAGGCGATTAATGCACAAACAAACTAACTCTTCATTTTTATAATATATATTAAGATTTCATTTTATAGGTCGACAATTAATTCGCATTATTAATCACCCCCTCTCTTAACTACTGTCAACTATAGAGGAGATATCATTATTGTCCTTTTATTTGTTGTCTCATTTACAACAAATAAATTTACTGACATTTCATTAGTTATTTGTTACCTAAAATGCAAAGTTCCTAAAACCATTGTTTTTAGTAAAATTAGATTCTTCAAAAATTGAAGATTTTTTTCTTAGAAATTCTTTTAAAAAGTGAAAACGCCAAAAATGGGTATTTTTTTAACATAAGACATCTACCATTAAAATTGATGCACAAATCATGATTTTATTCACATTTAAGTGAAATTGCCCATATGTACCTACAATAAAGTGTCCCGAGGAAAGCCTTTTTTGAGATTTCGATGTAGGAAGGCCTTTCAAACGATGCGCAGAAATTAGCTTAATACGAAAAAATTATTTAAAAAAATTTAAAAATTGGTCTTCAGTTCCCTACCATCGATTGAAAAATCATGGGTCCCATACATTTTGGTCAAAAAGAGTTTCGGTTTTTTAATTTCCCATGGAATTTTGTTGTAGCATCATTAGTACATCAATAACGGTTTATGAACCAACATTGTTGCGAAATTTTTTTTAAATATATTTTTTCTTATAATTGGGTAAAAATTACGAATTTTTTGATACCCATTTCAAGACAAAACTATTTTTTGGACGAAATGTTCTAGATCCGTAACTATCAATTACTGGTAGGGAACTGAAGATAAATTTAGTATTTTTCTTTTTTATCTTTCCCAAATTGAACTAATTTTTACGCATCGTATGAACGGTCTTCCTACAAAATTTTTGTCTACGGGACACACCTACAATCAAGTAGAGATTCACTGGCACTGATTCTTTTTCCTATATGCAGATTAAAAATATCTTCAGGTTATGTTGACATTATTTTTTTATCCGATCAATATTTTCGTCACTAATTTTCTAAAATATGGAGCGGATGTAAAATAATATTAAGATGCTTATAATGTATAATATATAATTATTCTTTCTGAAATATGTTACACGTCATGGCAATTGTAATATTAATGTACATTTCATTTGATTATATGTTTGTAAATTATCTCGATTTGGATTTAAAAATAGTGTTCAGGACACACTTTTAGTCCCTCATACAGGTGGCCTAATCTGATGTCAATTTCTTTCTTTTCTGTTCCAATATATCTTTTTAGCGAGGAATTGATAACATTATTCTATAATGGCTAGCACCACGTTTTGCTTCATACAAAAATGTCACGTAAATCGATTCATCCCGAGTATTATGAAGTCCTAAATTTGGTGGCGCAAATGCATTCTAACTGGACCTCGATTTCAAAATTTTAACAAACCCTGACAAAGAAAAAAAATAGTTTGCTGCCACTTTAAATGCTTAATTTTTTCTGTAATATGTTGTAAACTTTGAGCACATTTTGTAATTTTTATTTCCACATAATTTCACTTAATTGAAGGACTAAATGAAATGAATTTTAAGTAGATAGCACTGCCTTTTATAGAAAAAAATCTCTCGAAAAATTATGAAATTGTACCTACTCATTAGATTACCCATGAATATAAAAGTTTTGATTTATCTCGCTCCACCGGCAGTTTTTGGTAGATGGGGTTAAAAAATATTATGTGTGCAAAAATTGGTTCGATCGGTCGTAAACCGGCCAGTCGACTTTGATCTTTGTCATGAAAATGGTATTAAAAGTAACTAATATCTTTATTGCGCTATAACTCTTTAATTTAACATTTTGCGAAAACAAAAACTATATAAGCTTTTTTATTCTGAATAAAATGCAAAAATTTTTTACATATAATTTTTTAGCCTACTATGACTTGTTGTAAGCAATCAAAGTAAACATTTTTGCATGAACTTTTTTTAAAAAAGGCCCTTGTTTTAATATGGGCCTAGCCTGCTAGCAACGGTTTTTAATATATTAGCGTAGATGGACCAAAATCTGAATTTGGGGTATCGATTTTTTACTTATTATATAAATATTGGTACGAAATGCAGGGTGTAGCATTATATTTTGAATCATTACAGAGAGTATTTTTAAACTGTTATTGAATTAAACAGTCACCCGAAATTTAGGTGTTGCCGATTAACAAAAAAATTATAAAAGTTGACATGTTAATATTTTTACATATAAAACACTTTTTTATTTCTTCTGCCTTAAAAATCGGCGCAATATATTGAAAACATAAAACTTTTTTAAAACTGAGATGAAGAATTACATTTTAAGTGTTCAAGACAATGCGTTACGGAAATAAAATGGTTTACTTTTAATTAACCTTTATTATGTCATGTACCCTCAATAAAGGTAAATTATAAAATAAATTGTATAATTGTTCCTTTTTTAAAGAAAACTAAACAACAACAGACAAAAAATGTTTCAGATGGAATCGAAGCAAAACTAAATTCCGTTATTCTATTAATTTAACCAGCGTTTAAATATTCAGCGCCAGCAAATTTTACTTCTCCTTATGACTATGAAATAAATATTCAATTGTTTGGTGCGGAAACTTTTTTAACGATCGCGAAAATTTAATATCGCGTTTCCTAATACTTTTTCATGCACTATAGCGCTATACCCAGTAAATTTTGATATTCGAATAAATTGCAAAAATTCGAATAAATTACAGTTTCGGACAAAAAAATTAGAGTCAAGTATAATAATTTGAAATTTTTTGAGTTTTAAACAAAATTTTATGCAAAACAATAAAACTGTTAGTGCCAAATCATTGCGAATATATTAAATTATAAACCTATACAAATATCCTTTAACATTGTCCCAAAAACGGTACATCGTCATAAGCGCAAATAGTCCTTTTTCATTGTAGACAAATTAGGTCAGCAAAAATTTTGTCAAAAATTTTAAAAAATTATTATAAAATTTTTTGAAACTCCTTTTTTAAGTCTCGCTAACGATACTAAAAATAAAAAAGAAATCAGCGATGATCTCCAATTCCGAGAACTATTTGTGTCAAAAAGAATATATATACACCGTCGGACATAATATAGTGCGGTTTTTTACTCTTCCTATTTAGTTCATAATTATTGTTTTCAAGGTGCATAGTGGGCTACTTTTTTAATGTCCAGGTATTTGTCGTATTATATTCTTCAAATTAATATACAAAAGAAGTTTTGTGTATTTCGAGTTTAGGGCAAAAGTGTTGTGTTGGTCATGAATTTAATGCGACAAAATAAAGTGACACTTTACTCAATTTCTTTAATTTGGCTTAAAATTGTCAAATTTTTTGATACAAAACGGAAGGCATATGCTTAAGAAGTGCTAAATTTTAATATTATATTAATTAAATTATATTAAAATTATTATTAAGTTTAAAAGATAAGATAATGTTAATACGGTCATATTATCGTAAAGCCTACAATCACAATCCAGAAATATTTCTTGAGGAAAATAAAGTAAAATTAATGTTTAGAATCTGATGCTAAAATAATCATTTCGTTATACAAAATAACAATTTAAAATGAAATTTAAAAGAAATTGAGGGGGCAGAAACCCTAATACTGCGAAGTAAAATCGTAGCTACATCGCAATTCTCGCCAAAAAGAATCTCATATTTCTAAGCGGAGAGATAAAGGAGGAAGTAATTTTAATTATTACTAGCCTAACTTTCCAGACAAGGTTCAAACAAATGGATTTCATATGTACCAATGCACAGTGGGCCCAAACGCAAATTTTTTGGTAATAAATCTGTATCTCCTAAACTACTATCATCCTGTAGTCACCCTGTGATAACACAAGAAAATCTACAGGGTGTCAAAATTGACTACCTCGGGTATGTAAAAGTTTTAAAAAATCGTAACTTATACAAATGAAGACCGATTTTAAAGATTTTTATATTTCTGTAAAGTGCTTGACAAGATAAAGAAAAAATAAGCTTACTCACCCAAGTTATCTCTTACACTTAAAAAGATATTAGCACTTGAATTTTGATTTTTTGGCTCGACTTTCTTTTGTTTTTCGGGAATAAGTCCTAAGGTATATGAAATAAAAATTTTTTAAAAATATCCTGCCATTTGCTATATATTTCAAAATAATATACTGAAAGAATTTTTGGATTATCTCAATGCGCCCAGACGTGAAAAATATTCAAAGTCACCACTCTGAAATTGATATGAAAAATTGCTATTTTTTACAAAAATATAGTACACAGAAAAAATTAAATTTCGTATTCCATTACTAAATTTATAAAACCAATTATATTTTTTACTAAAATTGGACCTATCACTGAATTCGTAAAATCAAACATTCAAATTCGTAAATGTTTTATTGAAAAAATTTTATTTTTTTTCTTATTAAAATATTTTCACTATTTATGAATTTGAATATTTGAAAATAGTCTTAAAATTCAATAAATATTTTTAGGAAACCAATAAAAATAATATTTAGTTTTTAGTAAATTTTCAAACAATATTTATTTTTGTTTTTATAAAATGTTTAATAAGAATTTTTAAATGGAATATTAAAAAAAGTTGTATATAATAATCTGTATGTGTATGTTAATTTGATGTTGTCTTTGAAAGAAAATATACATTAAATATAATTCTAAAGTAACATTTTTAATAAATAGATATACGAACAGAAAGATGTTACTGTTGCAAGTTCTTTTGACATTTCTTCCAAAATACAATTGTGATACAACCTAAAAAAGAAATCATATCGTTATTACAATTAAAAATAATTTTAAGATGTTTTTTAAGCGGAATGCATTGTTTGCTTTAGTTAGGGATGCCGAAAATACATAATTAATTCACCTATTAGGATGGAAAGAACAAGTTAGAGTGTTAAGATCAATTTTTTACGTTTTTTTTATGTTTTTGTAATAATATGTGAGCAAGGGCGTTTCAGGAAGTAATTGTGATGATTTCTTTAAAAAATAACGATCTCATTCATCCTAAAAGATGGATGTAATCCATGTGAAGATACAACTCCCTCTCCTCTACCTTCAGTGTTAGTCTGCAAACAATTTTCGTTTTTAAAATTCTAAGATTAATCAAAGTGGATGAAAAAAGCAATACATTCAGCCCCTATTAAATACATATTTAGATCAGATATGCTACATTTTCTAAGAACCCAGATGTAAAAGCTTAGCATTTTTCAAAAAACAGAATGTGGACCAGTTGTTCACCCATGTTTGTTTATATTAAGTAACATTTAAATGACTGTAGTAGATATCAAGTATGGACCAATCCTTGTAAAATTTATTTATATCGTAAATGATCATTTTTATTGGAAATTTAAAGCGTTTATGAGCGCTAAAAGTTAGAACTATCATACATGTACGCACAAAGTTTATATAAAGATCGGTTGAACTCATACAAACAGATACTGTTGACTCATGATATGTTTTGTAGTGGATAACAAAACAATATTACTTACACGTTTTATATTTCGTTTATCAATAACAACGGTACCTAAATGGAGGATCTCAAATCCCTAGAGATCCATACATACATATAATGAATACATTTGTTTTGTTGGTTTCTTTGTTAAGATGGTAGATAGGAGCTAGAAAAGTTTAATAAGAGACTTTATCAAACCTGCTGTTTTAAGACATACATATATACTCACTAGGTCTCGAGTTCTTTTCCTCAGAAAGATAAAAGTACTTAATCTTACTTAGTCTACTCTCCAAAGTCATCTCAGCTAGTACTGCCAACTATTTTCCTAGTAATTGTTTAATATCTGTGTAGAACATTTCTCATTATATGTATATACCTCATCGATCCTGTATGGAATTGTTTTACTCCATTTGCATTGGAAATATCAAAGTATGTATGTTTGGGGGTCTGCGCGAATAAAGAAATGTCTGAGAGGGTCGTAAAGTTAAATCTGCTGGAAACCTGATCTATAAGATAAATAAATATCAATTATTACAAATATTACGCAAATCTGTAGGAAATTTAAATTACTTACCCTTCAAATGTTAGATTTTGCAATATGTTTTTTGTTTTAATAATTTTTATAAATATATTTTTATACATATTTTTTGAAAATGTCAAAACATTGGAAATTGTTTTTGCTTTTATATTGGATTTAAAATTTTTCAAAACCAGTAAAACAAAATATTAAAATAAAATAAATATTTTAATAGAATTTGGTTTAAAACCAAATAATGATTTATTAAAAAAAATTCTAGTCATAATTTTTTCTGTGTACAATTCTTTCACTTTTTACTCAAAGTTCCGTTTAAGAAAAAAATTTTTTCTTTATATATTTCAAAAGACAAGGTTGCACAAATGGCTAATATAGAAATTTTGAACTGATTTAGGCTTGCATACTACATCAGGCATTGGTCGAAAATGGTGAATTTTGGAAAAAGTTAAATTTTTTATCGATTAATAAAAAAAATGTCACGCGAGCTTTCTTAAATTATATTTCATAAAAAAAAAATACATTTAGAACGATTTAAAACTAAACTGCTACCCGCCCGGCCAAAAACGAATGCAGGAGAGCAGATTTCATGAAAAAAGTCAATTTTTTAAACGACTTTTTTTAATTGTATAAAAAAGCACATTTGCATTATATTTTCGCCATTATTTCTTATGTAGTGTATAAAATATATTTCGATCTTTCACTCCTGCGAAAATCATTAAAAAACCTTTACAAATAAATTTTTGGCAAGTTTTCAAAAATAAACAATATTTAATAAATATAAGCGACTATTGCGAATATTATCTCGTTCAACAGCCAAAACGTGCCAATGCAATTGTTTATTACGTATACGCACATATGGAAATATTGTAAAACAGTGAATTTGGTGAGAGTTGTCAGTTTTGAGACCATGATATAGTGCTTTTAAAACAGTCTATATATACATATTATACATCAATGAATTGTTAATTAAGTCTATTTTTATATTCTTGTAATATTTTATTAGTTTTTGGAAAGTAGGCGGAGTTTTGCTTTACAAAACATTATTTTTTTGGTTTTTATATATTTTTATAGTTTTTAATTTTGAAAAATTGTAAAAAATTTATTTGTAAAGCTTTTTTAATGATTTTTGCAGGCAAAAAAATATCGCTATGTATTTTATATACTACAACATGCTTTTTTATGCAGTTAAAAAAAGTCGTTTAAAAAATTTACTTTTTCATGAAAACTGCTCTCCTGCATTCGTTTTTGGCCGGGCGGGAAGCAGTTTAGTCTCAAATCATTTTAAATGCATTTTTAATGATTTTTGCAGGCAAAAAAATATCGGTATGTATTTTATATACTACAACATGCTTTTTTATGCAGTTAAAAAAAGTCGTTTAAAAAATTTACTTTTTCATGAAAACTGCTCTCCTGCATTCGTTTTTGGCCGGGCGGGAAGCAGTTTAGTCTCAAATCATTTTAAATGCATTTTTTTATGAAATATCGTCAAAAAATTTAAGGAAGCTCGCGTGACATTTTTTTTATTAATCGATAAAAAATTTAACTTTTCCCAAAATTCACCATTTTCGACCAATGCCTGATGTAGGGTGCAGGCCTAAATCAGTTCAAAATTTCTATATTAGCCATTTGTGCAACCTTGTCTTTTGAACTTTGAGTAAAAAGTGAAAGAATTGTACTATATTTTTGTAAAAAATAGACATTTTTCATATCAATTTCAGAGTGCTGACTTTGAATATTTTTCACGTCTTGGCGCATTGAGATAATCCAAAAATTCTTTCAGTATGTTATTTTGAAATATATAGAAAATGACAGGATATTTTTAAAAAATTTTTACTTCATATACCTCAGGACTTATTCCCGAAAAACGAAAGAAAGTCGAGCCAAAAAATCAAAAATTTAAAATTCAAGTTTAAATATCTTTTTAACTTAGGTGAGTAAGCATCTTTTTTCTTTATCTTGCCAAGCACTTTACAGAAATGTAAAAATCTTTAAAATCGGACTTCATTTGTATAAATTATGATTTTTTAAAACTTTTACATACTCGAGGTAGTCAATCTTTACACCCTGTAGATTTTCTTGTGTTATCACAGGGTGACTACAAGATGATTTTTCTCAAAGCTTACGTCCTCCTCTGCAACTCTTTCATACATTTCAATTTAATACAAACAGTAGTTTAGGAGATACAGATTTATTACCAAAAATTTGCGTTTGACCCCACTGTGCAATGTTAAGAAAACATTATTTATACGATCTCCTATTACAAATATTTAAAATTTCAGAATTTTTCATGGCAGTTTCCAAAATTTTCTCAGTTTTTTTTTTAAGTTTTAATAAGATTTTTGTTTATTTACCCAAATAACTGTATTTAGAATGATTCTGGGACTTTAACGATTATTTTTCTACTACGGTTCGCTGTATTATATTAGTACAACAATGATGTGACGTTTACTTAGAATAGGTACTTCTAAAACTCATATATTTGAGCATTTTTCTGATTTTTCAGATTTTTTTCCTTTAAAAGGCTAATGGTGCTATAAATTTTTACTCTTATCGCTGTGGTGTTATTTGAATTATTTTCAAATTTTTCTGTTCTGTTGTTTTTACTAAAGCATCACATTTTAGATCTGTTTGATTAGATTTTCTTAAATATTTTCATATCATTGCTAATTAAACCAATCACTCAATATACTTTCCAAAAAATTTCCAAAAAAAATTATGAGTCATTCCATTTAAAACCAACCAGCTGATTTTCTCAACTCTTCCGAATTTGATAATATTTGGTACAATTATTATTATTGTCAAAACTAAGACGAACAAAGTTGCATACACAAAATTACAAATATCTTTTGAAGTATTTATTATATAAGATTTATTGAGATGCCATATTAAAGGTATCAAAATTACCTTTAATATGACGTATAACATGACTTTTTTCTCAACATCAAAATGGTCCATATCTCGCGATATTTCGTTCGCGGGTAAATATTTAAAAAAGTGGTATTTTTAAAAATTTAAGAAAAATATATGTTGTTAATGATGGAAATGTTTTCTATAAATGTGGAAAGTGGCATTCTGGACTCGCAATATTTTAGGAGTTATTACAACAAATGTCAAAATAAATGGGAAATACTTATTTCAATTTGTATTGTTTTGTTTATAATAAAATAGAAAAATCTACAATTTCTTCCAAAAATCATTCGAATGCAATAAAATTCGGCAAGAATATTAATATTGACGCTGGTAACGCAAATGCCAAGTTTCAGTTTGATTAACGCGATAGTTCGCGATTTATGATATCTCAAAAATAAGGAAAATTGTCTCTTTAAAATAAAAATTGAAGATAGGTTCCATTTGAAAACAACTTACTTCCTTTAGATGTAGTTTTGATATATAAAAGGGGCGAATTCGATGTGCATGATACAGAACGTTCCGTTCAGCCAAAAATGTTTGAAAATTAAGAATTGGAGATTTTGTCCCAAGCGCGAGTGCTTGCAGAATCATTATATGTAAATCAAACAACAGTTTCCTGATATGTAAAAGCACTTGGAAAGCAAGGAAATTAAGTGCCACGGGAGCAGAAGCCAAGAGGAGCCGTAAAGAGATTTATCATGTCTAAAATACGCCGCATAACCAAATCGTTTTTGCATAGAATTATTACTTATGAAGACCTTTACAATCAGAAAAATCCCTATGTAATAATCATGGAAGACCTGTATTGAATACCATATATTCGTTTGAGAATATCATAGAACGAAAAACTGTTTGTGCAGCCATCTATAAGGACGGAAATTGGTAAATTAACACTCAATATATTATGGATAGGCAGTTTTGCCAAAACGGCGGTTTTCTCGCTAGATCTGGCGATATTTTGTTGTACATAGAGGGTAATTTTCATAAAAAACCGCTAAGTGGATTTTCTGGCTGCAACATTTTTCAATCTGGCGGTTTCTAGCGAGTTTTCTTTATTATAAAATCATGTTTCAAACAGAAATAAGAAAATTTAAAGATATTATTTTACTTCTATAACTAACTAATTTATTTAAAATATGCGATACCTGAAACCCGAAAATTTTATATAAAATCAACTATTTTTCTATAAAAAAGATAATGAAATTATTTATTTTTTTTTTTTTTTTTTTCTCAAAATATTAAGTCACCACAACATTATAGTGTGGAAATTTCTATTATTGCACAGAAAAAAATATTTCAAATAATTTTTTAATAAAATTATTAATTAACTTTATATTGGAATTTAATTATATGATTTATTAATATAATTAATTTTCTAATTGGTTTTCAGTTTTGTTTTTTAATAAATTGACAGCTGTTAATAAAATATAAAGAAAAATTAAATATTTGTCTATAAAAGTACAGAAATAAAATAAATTTAAGTAATTTTACAAAAATTTTCAACTCATTGCATCTATTTAAGGAAAAGAAGTAATAATAACATCAATTATTCTAGTTATTAATATTATCATTTTGATGATTGGAGCAAAATTCATTAAAAATTAATTAATATTACAAATTTCG
Organism: Protophormia terraenovae; assembly: GCA_951394005.1. Taxonomy (NCBI): domain Eukaryota; kingdom Metazoa; phylum Arthropoda; class Insecta; order Diptera; family Calliphoridae; genus Protophormia; species Protophormia terraenovae. The sequence goes on from OX596075.1 coordinate 139,736,240, forward strand.
TAATTGAAGTCCATTTTTACTTTTTTCTGTGTGGGTAATTCGATTCGAAAGAAAACGAGATAGAATCGAAATATACAATGAATCTCTTGGTTTGATGTTTAGCAGTATAGAAAACAACTAGAACTCCAACTTGCTCACAAAAACCTAACTCAATTGTCAAAAAAACCTAACCGTTTGTATGTGTTAGTAAAATTGTCTACAGAACAAATTTATACGTAAGAAGAGAGTAATTTTTTGTTTCTGAGCGAATGAAAAGAGTTGGACTTCTAGTTGTTTTCTATGTTTAACAGTATGAAGATACAGCAGAAACCCAATATTTTAAAGAAATTCAAGCTGATCTATATATCCATGTCAGCCAAATAGAGTAAAATCTAAACAAAAAATTTATTACAAGTTTTCAAATTTGATTTGATGACTCCCAAAATGCTTTCAGGTACTCATATATAATTAATTATAATTAAGATTGTGAAGGATTAGACATCAATTTTAAAAATGTTTAAAGAGAAGAAATATTTAAGAGGCAAAAATCATCGATTTTGTTTTAAGTGTAGGCGGTTTTTCAAATTTCAAATAATAGATTAATTCCACATACACAAATGTATGTATGTATATTCAGCTTATTTAACCTGCTCTTAAAGCAGATTCGGATTCAGCACGTTAAAATCCATCTAGTCCACATATTTTTGTTTAATGGAGAATTTGTCTACCAAACAGTGAAAACGTAATCACTATTATGATTCATTTGAAATGTAGTTAAAATAACTGTAATTTAAAATTCAATACTTCTGTTAATCTATAAAATTCAAATAAAAAAAATGGCGAACAAATTTGAGTGTTCAAATCGTAAATAGTGTAAGTATGTGTTGGTGATTGTGTGTGCAATTCAATTACAGATTGTATTCGCATGTGAGTAGCGTTTTTAAAGGTATTTTGTTTTATTTTTAATTTATATTTGTTATTTTTTTAATTTTTATTTTGTTTGTTTGATTTAGATTTACTTTGGATAATTGCTGACGCTTTGGCGACTAAAAATATTTGGCAAAGAAAGTGAGGAATTATATTAATAGCCTCACATTTGTATTTTTCTATTTTTTATGTTTATTTCATTCCTTTTTATTATATCTTTTTTTTTCTATTATATTATTTCTTTCATTCAATTTTAACTTCCTCAAACTATTCAAATACTTTGCTATTCATCTTCATCTCCAACTTGGCTGCCCTAAACGTTGGAAAATATCAAACCAAAAGGCATACTACACGAACATTCATATACACTATACATATTAACAAATAAATATTAGAGTGTCCCATTAAAATTTTTTTGTGTAAGTATACCTTTACAGAAATGTAATAGGGAAAGAATAAAATAAAAAAATACATGAAGATTTTAGTTCCATACCATACTATAACGATCAAAACTAAATTTCATTTAACCAAAAAAAAATTTTAATTTTTTATTAAAGGTGTACAAATTGGTTTTCGTAAAAATTTCGTTAAAGGTGACAATATTTTCTGGTGGAAAACTATTTATTAAATTATTTTGATTGGTTTAATTACAACAGATTCCCAAAAAAGCTATTTATCGAGACACTCTATCATAAATACATATGTATAGCCATGCATTCCCAGCGGTAAAAAGAAGGGGTAAAAAGTCCTTTCAGAAGGCCTTTTTTAGAGCCGGAAGGCCTTCTTCAAATATTCTACTTGATTTCCGTGTTCATGTATTTTTTGAGACGTGATGTCATTGCAATCAAGGCCTTACACATTCACGACCCAATGCATTCCTTCTAAAAGGCCAGATAAAGCATTTAACATAACAAAATTATTTCTTTATATTTTTTTTTTTTTTTTTTGGAATTTGATGTTGCTTTTGTAACGGTTTTGAATAGTTTTGTTGTTGCTTAAATACAAAAAATGTATATTCCTACTTCCCTTCTAAGAGAAGCAAAGTATGGCGATGTATTTTTCTGCAAAGTTTTGTTGTTGCTTAAAACAAAATATATTAAAAAAATACTGCTTCTATCTCGCCTTTTAAGAGAAGCGAAGTCGAAAGTTCTTTTGGATATTTTGGAAGGCAAGAATGAGGCATTCTTGTAGGCTTTACTATAGAAGGCATGTTAGCATGAGCAACTTCATTCTAAAGAAGGTGTAAATTGACCTTCTAGAAGCCCTGAACGATGGAGGCCTTCAAAATTTTACCGCTGGGTTACTTATTAACCGCAATAAGTGCACTCACTCAGCCAAAACGTGTTCTCAGAGTCAGTCAGTCAGATAGCTACATATACATATGTATGTACCAATGTAGCTGCCTCTTCTATGCACCCAGTTATCCATCTACTGGTAATAGTGTCAGAGTTGTTGTTGCCACACAGTCAACACTATAATTTGTTTTTTTCGTTTCTGTTTTTATTTTTCTTTCTCATCTTTATTTTGGGATTTTCATGAATGGATGATAGAAGGAGCCCTATAAGTGAACTGTATACTGCGGACAACTAAGTAAGTATCTAATACAATGTTGCCAGATTTGACGATTCACCGCAATTTTTATGATTGGAGTGAAAGACTGATATATAAAGTCATTATAAAAAAATCACTTTTTTCATAAAATCTGCACTCCTGCATTCGTTTTTGGCCGGGCGGGAAGCAGTTTAGTGTTCTAAATCTATTTTTTGATAAAATATCGTCAATAAATTTAAAAAAGCTCACGTGACATTTTTTATTTTTTATTATTAATCGATAAAAATGAAACTTTTTTTAAATTTACCATTTTCGACCAATGCTAGATGTAAGTTGCAAGCTAATAAAAAAAAATTATTAGCGGAACTTTGAGAAAAAAAGTTAAAGTATTGAACTATATTTTTGTTGCCATTTTGCATAGTAATTTCAGAGTGCTGACTTTTATTTTTATTTTTCACGTCTAGACGAATTGAGATAATCCAACAAATTTTTCAACATATTATTTTGGAATATTTAGAAAATTTCAGAATACTTTTAAAAAAAATTTTCCTCAGGATTTATTCCTAAAAAACGAAAGAAATTCGAGGCAAAAAAGCAAAAAGTCAAAATTCAAGTATAAATATCTTTTTAAGAGATAACTTAAGTAAGTAGGCTTTTTTTTTATCTTGCCAAGCACTTTACATTTTTCACGTCTAGACAAATTGAGATAATCCAACAAATTTTTCAACATATTATTTTGGAATATTTAGAAAATTTCAGAATACTTTTAAAAAAATTTTCCACAGGACTTATTCCTAA